>JAVJIF010002892.1:0-302399 GCA_038442645.1 Agave tequilana
CCTTCCTCAGGTGAAATGTTGTATCTCTATCTCGCCGTTCAGAGTCAGCAGTAAGCGGAGCCTTGGTTCGAGAGGAAGAAGGCATCTAGAAGCTGGTGTATACGTCAGTCATGCCATGAACGGCCCCCAGACCAGGTACCAAAGACTAGAGAAGCCGGTGTAGCTCTCTTCATCATCTCGAGAAAGCTCAAGCACTATTTCAAATCTTCCCAATCATAGTCCTCACTGGGCACCCCTGAGAAGCACCATGTAAAATTAGAAAGCGACTGGAAGGGTAACAAAATAAGCCTCAGAGCTCAGACCCTACAGACTCAAATACAAGCCGAAGACAGCGATTAAAGGCTAGGTCCTGGTCGACTTCATCGCTGACTTCACCACGGGAACCGCAGAGCACGCCGACCAACTCGAAGGATGGACCCTAAATATTTATAGAGCTTCAAATAGCAAGGGACAAGCATCAGAATCGTTCTCACCACTCCGGAAGGATCCATCATCGAACAGTCCTTTACCCTAGGCTTTCCCGCATCCAACAACAAAGCGGAATACGAAACAATCTTAGCTGGGCTCTGAACGGCTATTACTCTCAGAGTCATAGGGCTCGAAGTTCACTTGACTCCTCTTTGGTAGTCAACCAAGTCAGTGATGAATATGTTTCAAGAGATTCTCGGATAGCGGAATACTTACAGCTCGTTCTAAAATTGAAGTCCAAAATTTCCCGATGTGACATCAAGTCCCCAGGTCCAAGAACAACTACGTTGACTCACTTGCTAACTTAGGAGCAACCACGAAGTTCCAGTTCAGACGCGAAATTCCCGTCGAGCACGTCACTAATCCGAACATCCAGCAACCAGCCGGGGAGGTCCTACACCTCGACACCTCACCAGGATGGAGGAATCCCATCATTGTCTACTTGAAAGATGGGACACTTCCCTACGACAGAGTGGAGGAAAGGAAACTCCAACACTTGGCCACCTAGTACATACTTCTCGGGAACATACTATACAAAAATCCTACTTTAGCCTCTACCCTGACCCATATCTGAGATGCTTTGGTCTGGAGGAGGCTCGGAAGGTGATGCAAGAAATCCACGATGGAGACTGTGGGAACCACGCGGGAGGATTCTCCCTCGCATACAAGGTCATCAATCAAGGGTACTACTGGCCATGATATTCGATGACGCCAAGGATTATGTGAGAAAATACCCACAATGACAGATGTTCACTCCAGCATCAAACCGGTCGAGCTCTGACCTTCACACCTTACGCAGCTCGTGGCCCTTCATGCAATAGAGACTGAACGTAGTTAGACCTCTCCCCGAAGCACAACCCCAGCTGTGTTTCCGACTGGTAGCTACTGACTACTTTACCAAATGGATCGAGAAAATATCACTCTCCGAGGTCAGCAGGCAGCAGATTGTTAAGCTCCTCTGGCAGAACATAGTATGTCGCTTCGGGATCCCCCACACTATCATCTCCGACAACGGAACTAACTTCGCCAGCAAGCAAGTGGCCAGCTTCTACACCAAATACAATATCACCCATCGATTACTACCCTCAAAGTAATGGTCAGGCTGAAATCAGCAACCGCACTATTCTCAACAACCTATGCAAAAGCTTGGAGAAAGCTAAGGGTAAATGGGAAGAGAAACTCCCCCGAGTACTTTGGGCCTACATGACCACCAAACGCATTCCGATCGGGAAAACCCTATTCTCGTTGGCATATGAGACAGAGGTGATCATCCTGGTCGACATCAGCATGCCGACACTCGAGGGAGAAGGAGTGATCCCAAATCAGAACGACATCCTACTCCACTGATGCTGGACCACTCGGAGGAAAGGCATCAACAGGCCCAAATCTGTATCGCGACCTATCAACAACAAATTCGGACGGCTTACCACGAGAAAGTGAAGCCTAGGGAATTCCAAGTCAAGACATGGTCCTAAAGCGCATGATTCAGAGCACTCGGCAGAAGGATCATGGAAAGTTGGGACCCAACTGGGAGGGGCCCTACATCATTATTACTCACGGAGGCAACGGGTTGTACACCCTAGTTGATCACGGTGGAACCAACTCAATAAGCAGTGAAACTCCTTTCACTAAAGCAAGATCATGTGTAAGTCATGTATACATTCAATGAAAGCATCATTTTCTGCTATCTTAATCGCATTTTCCCAACTATGATATCTGCCCTGAGCATAGTGCATAGTCTCCACAGCTCACACGGGTCTTCACCCTAACGGCATCCCTTGAGAAGTTTCCTAAAAGATGGAAGCTTGTCCACACCGATCACTCGGAACCAATCCATGATGGGATAACACCCTGATATCTGCCTGAGCAGGCCCCAGCCTATATAGGTCCTTTACACCCTGATGGCACCCCTCGAAGAGCCACCTGAAAAATGGAGGCTCGCCCATGCTAGTTGTTCAGGTCCAGCCCATGATAAAATAACACCCTGATGACTACCTAAGCAGACCAGCAGCCTATACGGGTCCTCTACACCCTGACGGCACCCATCGGGGAACCACCTGAAAGATGAAGGCTCACCCACGTTGGCTGTTTAGGTCCAGCCCATGATTTGATAACACCCTAATGACCGTCTGAGCAGACCCGCAGCCTATATGTGTCCTCTACACTATGACGGCACCCCTCGGGGAGCCACCTGAAAGATGGAGGCTTGCCCACGCTGGATGTTCAGGTTCAGCCCATGATGGGATAACACCCTGATTACCGCCTGAGCAGGCTCGCAGCCTATATGGATCCTCTGCACTCTGACAGTACCCCTCAGGGAGCTACTTGAAAGATGGAGGCTTGTCCAGGCTGACCGTTCGGGTCCAGCCTATGATGGATAACACCCCGAGGACTGCCTGAGCAGGGCCCCAACCTACATGGGTTCTCTACACCCCGACGAGCCATTCAGAGTACAACCTACATGAGTCCTCTACACCCTGACAATTACCGCTCGAGAAACTCGTGAGAGATAGAGTCTTGCCTGACGAACCATTAAGAGTGCAACCTACATGGGTTTTCTACAGACGGTTACCACTCGGGAAACTCCTGAGAGACGGAGTCTTACCCGATGAACCATTCGGAGTGAAACCTACATGGGTTCTCTACACTCTGATGGTTACTGGTCGGGAAACTCCTGAGGGACGGAATCTTTCTCGATGAACCATTCAGAGTGCAACCTACATGGGTCCTTTACACCCTGACGGTTACCACTCAGGAAACCCTAAAGACAGGAGCTTCCCCTAGCAGGCGGGTTTCTTCTCAACTGCAAATCCCCTAGCAGGCCCCACCAAGGGACCCCGCACTGAATCATTTCAAGGACTACAAAGCAAAATAGCTCCAGAGAAGTAAAAAAAATCATAGATCATAAACAAGGCGAGATTTGAACAATATTGTCATTGATAGTTTCTATATATTATTATAAATTTATGGACTATATCCCTCCTCTTACAAGTGTGGATACATATAGCAAAAGCGATACTAGTACAAGTTTTGAGTTTGCATGTGTGTTCTTTCTTAAAGAAAAAGTAGAGGCGCCCATTGTCATGTCCCCAACTGTGTCCTGATGATGACTCCTAAGCAAACAATCCACTAAGGCCGGACGAGCGACGATACTGAGAACACTTAGGAAAACCATCAGGAAGGAGAATAGCGGCCAAATTACAGACCAAAGCTTATAAGGCAAAGGAGAATACCAATGCTAAGATGTAACTCCGGAGCGAACGGACAAGGAGGCGGCACCCTATAAGAGCACAGGTGATCAGCCCCGATACTAAAGCCGGCGTCGAATACCCTTATGCTACCTGCTATATGCTCGTTGTAAGGAGAGAAAAGGGGGTTAAACCCAAACTCCTCCCCAGTCCGCTCCGACCAAAAGCCAGATGAGTAGACCAAGTAAAAGATAGGCCATTCTTTGTTCGTCTCCACAGCTGGACCTCGTCGCAAAAACTGAAACTTATGAGCTCATCGCAAGAACTGACACTCCTAGACAAACAGACTCTCGAACAACAGGAGCGCAGCAGGCATCACCACCCATTCCATTTCCTTCCTCTATTGAATGAAGAACAAAGGAGATATCGTTGCTTGCAAAACAAAAATAGGTTTTAACAACACGGAACTTTCAGGAAGTAGTCTAGATCTCTCCTGAAGAGTTTCACCCTATATATAGGAAGAAGAAGCCCAAAAGTCAATTGCTCAGGCTCCTAATCCCAAAGGAAGATGAAGCATCGCTCCACTTGGAATCCTACACGTGTCATTGAAGATGGGACTCGAATCATCGCGCCAGATACGCCATGCCTTCCTCGAAAATCTCTCGCATTCATATTAGACGGTTACCTTATCAGTATTGTCACTTCAAATACGCGGTATCCACCTTGAACGGAGCATCGCACAAGAGGCGGTAATATGATCAGTGTCGTACAGGATGTGATGTACATTTAAAGCTCTGCCAGATTATATGGTCAGGCATGCTACTACAGGAGAAGACCTGAAGTGACAACAAGCACCTTGAGTTCAGGCCTAGAAAGTTCTCATTTCATTCTGCTCCCTTCTCTACATCGGAGTCTCCGAGAACTTGTGATCCCCCGAGGGAGTTCCCGGCCTTCCAAAGAGAAGGGGGGCAGATAGGGTATCTGTAGTGGTCACTTTCTGACCTGCCCGAGATTGTGATATGTTTATCCAACCTCTGACGGATGTGCAACGCATGTCTACTTTTAGAATATTTTAACCGATATCTTCGCCGAGTTCAAATTTCGAACATGTCAAGTAATTAATAGAAGAATCAGATCTGGTTACAGAGATCTTTATCCCTAAGCCCAATCTTAATTCAAACGAGGTAGTTATCTCTCGGGAGCAGTTCATCCTTATCTACAGCCAAGCGCGAACCACTAGATAGAGATGGACTCTATCCTATATCCATTCAAATCAAGGTGTTTGGCTCAGCCGTTATCAAGATAAGGAATTTAGATATTCAAACTGATATATATTTGAGATGACTTGTATAAATAGGAAATCCCTTCCAACGAGAAAGGGATTACGTTCACCTGAATCCAGAGAACCCTATTGTAATTGTCATTAACAGAATAAAATTTCTCTTTCCGTGATTTTTTCCTTTCGAGTTTTTCACGTATTTTCATTGTGTTTGCGATTGGCTTTTTCAGTGATTTGTCTACATTCACTTCTCTATATTAGTGGGTGGACTGACTCCTTAGAAATGGTAGCAGTTATAGTAAAAATAGATTGAATTTCTGAAACTACCATGAGCAAACTATCACGAATTTTTAAATTCCCAAATAACTACTACATTTTTTAGGTGTGCAGTAGTTTTATGAGAAAACCGTGATAGTTCATCCCAGAATTGAAAATTTTAATCAAATAAAATAATAATAACAATAATAACAATAACAATAATAATAATAATATAAAGTCAAAGTGAAAGAAAAATCAGATAATATTTGTCTAACTCATTAGATTAGGATAGTATCCGAAGTCAAAAAACATCTGACTCGATGCAAATTTGTATTACAAGATATGAACCACACATCCATTGAATTCAGATGAGGATTAACCGCATACATCGAGGTCTATACTCCATATTTAGACTTCCCTCTGATCAACTGTACATGAAATCGATTACAGCCACATCCACAGGCAAAGGCAAAATTTTCTTGCTCAAAAAACCCCTGCTAAAAAGCAAGGGCAAGCATTAACATTCTCTGCAATTTTTGATTTCTACTAGAAAAATTTATAACAGCTTACATTAGTGAAAAAATAAAATAAAATAGACTTGTATTTGTTAAAACAGAAATTTCACACCCAAAAAGCAACTCAGGAAAAATCCTTGCACACAGATCCTCTTCCCAAACCTATGGCAAAGTCCACGACTGAACAACTTAGATTTCACGTTCATATAATTCTCACAAAAATACTAGGATAAACTGAACCAATATAACACGGATGTTACAGCCTGGAGTGCATCCGCAGCAGCTATAACTGAGGAAATTCCTGGTTCAAGAAGCCACCGGTGGAATAGTAGTCTCTATATTTGCAGGCATTAAAACATTGAATCCATCGGCAGCTGTGGAAACCAGCATCCCTGGTATCTGCTGGTGCCAGTGTATTTCCTTCAAGTCTTTCTGACCCTGGTCAGGTATTGAAAAATAAAAAAATTACTCATTTTTGCTTTAATTAGCTGGAGAAAGAACTGAAATATCAGAGGCGCGTCAAGAATACAACTCATTTGGGTAAAAGAACAAGAGATAATTCCAGCCACCAGCAGGCAATACTGGGCATCAGAACTTTAGAAGGAAAGAAGACATGATCATTTGAGGCATCTAAATCCAGAATAATTGTGATCAGAACGAAAACCTGATGAACAAAAAGGAGCTGAGGTGGTAGATCTTGTGGGGCATTTGCTTGTTCTTTCATCTTGGCTTTGAATTCAGCTTCTTCTTCCTCATCCCGTTCCAACGATAAGTCCCATATTCTGGCAAGTTCAAAGCAAATATGTTTAGATGGCTAAAAATAACAATGAATAAGTTTGGGTGTCATGCTTTCTTTCTGTTTTGATGGTAAAGAAAATAACTCACGTCAACTGATTGTCTGCAGATGAAACAGCCAAAGTGGACGCCTCATGTGGGCTCCATTCTATTGATGTGATTGGGTGTTTATGGTACTCAAAGTGCGCCACCAAAGAATCCCCCTATGAATACAAACGAGTGTTTGTAAAACAATAAAAATCATAAATAATTGAACAGAACAGAAACAATTTTCACTACCAACTTTTTCCTCCAAGTTGAGAAGCAATCAATTCTCTCTCAATGCTAATGATTTAGATGTCACATGTATCTTGTAATTTAGAGTTAAAAAAACATTTTAAAAAATGATTGATATGCTAATATATATCTCATTAATTGATTTTCACTATATCATCTTGATGAACATTTTACTTCCAGTCAGTGTTTTAAATATCAGATATCGGACGATAAACCGGTCGGCAAAATTATATACCGGATATCGAATACCGGGTGATATATCGCGATATGGTACTAAATACCGGTTGATATATCAATAGTCAATACATATAAGACATTATTAAAAGAAATAAGTTATTATCTAAATATCATATAAAAACATCATTGAAATACCACAATGAACATAGAATAAAATAAAACGATCTCTCAAGCAAAAAATAATAATAATTATCCAAATAAGTAACTATATCGGCCGATATATCAGATATTTCATCTCGGATATCGGCGATATATCGGCCACGTGGCGATATATCGGCCCATATACGGTAAATTTTGCAATTATCGTATCGTTTTGAATAAAATACTGGTATCTCGGCCGATATACCGGTATATCGGCCGATATTTAAAACAATGCTTCTAGTTAACTCGAATAATATAAAGGTTTTAAAACAAAACTTGAGGAATAAAGTTAAAAGGTGTACTAAAAGAACGGTAGAAAAACTTCAAATTGGAAAAAATCACACACAAAAAAAAAGTTTCTACAATGATATTTCTATTCATCCAATCAATGCAATAATGGACCATGTGAATGATCAAAATAATCAATGTGCACTAGATGTACTACTCAAGTTTATAAGAATCTGTGTGAATTCGTTATTTCTAGTTACGTGTGCAAGTTAAATTCTTAATTCAAAATCAAATCATTTTGAAAATCAATCTGTCAGCGATGTCATTCTATGAGGCCCTATCAAAACTTACTAAAAATATCACAGATACTGGAAATAATCTCAAAAGGTTGACAATTACTTCTTAACTTTTTGAAAATTTAATTACTTGTCATTATATTTTTAGAGATGTTGATAGGGGAAACCTCAATACTCTGAAATGAAGCCTCCGAACTACCAAAACATAAACCTAGGAGCGCTGACGTGCTAACCAACAAAAACAAACAGAAAGCTCTAAAACCTTGGGAAAAATTTCTCAGTGAGTTATTATTCCTTCATCTGAAGCTAAGACAATAGATCTTTCTGGAATACATCAATCTTGTGTTGGTTAGATTATAAAAAACTCCAAGTTTCTTGAGAATATAGCCTTCAAATAAAAACTTGTGTCTGAAGACCCAAGTCTAGATAAGGTTTGATGGGAGAAGAAATTACACAGCCCATAATGTCTATAAAAAGAATGGCATGAGAGCAATAAAAGATTAGAAATTACTTCACGAACTCAGCCAATTAAACATCAGGAGGGAAGAAAGTAAAGAAGACTGCTATTTCAATTTATGCATAGATCTTGTTAATGAAACAAGCTAATAACTACGGTCGTGACATGGAAAAGCTACAGAAGAAATACAAGTATAATGAAAATCAGATGAATTGAAATAAGACTTAATTGTAAAAGCTAAAAGATAAATAAACAGGGCATATATACCTTGATCAATCTAAGATCACGTATAGAAAATGTGCCATCATCACTTCCAGAGGCTATCATACAACTAGCCAACCTACACACGTGACGGATAAATTATCAGACATCTTGTATATCAAAGATTAAATATTAGCAGGACTCCACTTACCGATTCCATGAGATAACATTAACATCAGCATTATGTGCCTTTACAGACACTGCTGGTGATTTTCCTAGACGGGTATCCCATATTGCAATATTTCCATCCACAGAACATGAGGCAAAGACATCTGCTTCTGTAGGACTCCACTGTGACGGCAAAGAAAAGGATAAATGTAATTAAATATAACATCAGAAGAGTAAAGAAAGAAAACAGGGTATCAAGTCAATTCTCATAACTGGCTTCATACAGGGTACCAATAACAGTCTCAGATATTAAAATAATGAAACACTAGTTCTCTCTTTTCAGGTATAACACATACTTGCAGATCTTCAACACTTGCTGTATGCCCAACAAAAGGATTTTTATCCACAATCCATGTTTCAGAGGAAGGCTCCCAGAGGTGAATACAATGCTTGCAATCACCTAGAAACACAAATCCATGTATCAGGACATTTAATGCCTCCCGAAATGAAGCAATCACAAGAAAGAAATATAACTGACTACTCTTAATAGCTTGGTACATGCTAAGCATACCAGAAACAAGCCTCCCAGGAACAACTGGACTCCAATCTATTGCATAGCCTTCATCTTTGTGCCCACCAAATTTCATGATTGGAGTTTGATTGTGTATGCTATTACCTCCTCTGCTAGTATCAGCTTCAGATTCAGCTAAAGCATAAAGGATGGAGCTGAAATTCCATACCTGTTCAACTAACCACTAACTGTGTCAGAAATATAAAATTAGGTCGTTGAATAAAGGAAATTATTTAATTATATCAGCTAAGGTACTCAACAGCTTTAAAGAATAAATAATTTCAGATGATTGTGTTACCGGGCAATTGGCACACATGAAGTTTATCAGGAAATTGACTTACAAGCGTTACTGATTACCACAAAGCGAGGAAAAAAACTAAATTTAAAAAATTTAAAATAAGGGGAAAAAGTCTTCCATGCAGTTTAAATCTGTAAAAAAACGAAACTTGTTTGACAACAATAAAACACCTCTCTCAAAAGGAGTATCTTACTAGAGAATTTAATTATGTATTCTTTTCCGCAATAGAAGATGCAGCATATTATTGTAAATAACATAGTTAAAACAATGATATTAATTTCAACGCAAAATGATTTACAACCTGAACGTGACCAGTATCGCCCCATGTAGCACATATATGAGGTTTTTGAGTCATGGAGCGGATTCGATTTACACATCCTTGATGTGCCACTTTATGCAACTGTTAATAATCAAGGTAACAGAAGTGAGCACTGCAAACAATTGCAGAGGGCACATGCTAAAAGAACATAGAAATAACCATTAAAAAGTGAAGCTTAAGAACAGAAAGCTAAAGTAACCTGTAAAATAGGTTGTGCAGATTCATCAGCATCTTCCTCATCTTCATCACTACTGCTGTCACTATCCATACCAGTCTCATTATCAACAGATGAAGAAGGCAATACCTCACGCTTTTTTCCAGATATACTAGAGAGCTTAAAAATTCCAATATGGTTCCAGGATGCTTGTTCAGCCTACAAAAAATACCCATGTTAGCATAGTATGGAAATTTGAGGCTATTAGATACTTTATGTTAAAAATCATCAAGTTTGGAGGAGGATAAACCAGTCTGAATTTGAAAAGAAATGAATAATGATAACACCCAGAACTCAAGAAAATTTGCACGGATTATTGCATTGCTATGTTTCCATTTGGGTTTTTCTAACTTTAAGAGTAGGAATCCAATGTAATGATTACAAGAGCATGGAATGAGGATGGGGTATACAGAAAAGGAACCTGTTTAATTTTACAAGACTGGGCTGCAAGAAGAAAGGTGGATCCACCAGTAAAGGATTTTATTTGTCTATCTTTGGGAATAACACATCGATGATAAAAAAAACTTCAGTATCTGAATACTTCATCGAAGAAAGGATAAAATTCCAACTCCTATTTTATTAGTTCAAGCTTCTCAAGAATTCAGGCTCAAAAAGGGTTAATTAAGCTATTCAAAAAAATAAAATAATTCATTCAGGGTGGATTTGAACATCGAGTTTGTAACAAACACTTGCATATAAATTCAATTACTTTAACTCAGAAAAGAATGTTGAGTTAAAGCCGAGCGAATTCTATGAAGAAATTAGCAATTTAACAAATTAACACGTTACCAGACAGTCAGGACAATCGAAATTTAGTTTTTGGAACAAGTATGGACTTCATGGTAAGAACTGCATTGGGACAAAGAAACATTGTGAAGCTTTGAACCCAATAATAAGGGTTAATTAGGTTAAGGTATGATAACTTCTATATGGTGAGAATATTATATGAGAAACAGGTATGATGTTTGACTAAGTGAAAAGTAAAATACCAGAGAAGAAAAGAAAACTGAAGAACAGAAGAGGGAAAAGGTAAAAGAAATGAAACATACAAGGTAGAAGAGGAAAAGCAGAAAACAAACTTGGTTCCTTAACTATGTTTTAGATGCCATCTAAAATAAAATCTAACCACGACTCTAGACTGCAGTTTTATTGCTTAATAAGAACAGATTCACCTACTTTCAAAAGTATAGACCAATTGGTGAGCAACCCCCCCCCCCCCCCTCCCCCAACCAAAAAAAAAAAAAACCCCACCCACCCGCACACGCAAAGAGAAAGGAGGAAGAAGAAGACTGAAATAAAATCTTCATAGAGGTGATTCCAATCCTTTATCTAATTATAAGAAAGAAAGAAAAAAATAGGATTCTTTAGCTATGTTTCAGACATAATCTACACTAAGACATAACCAATCACTTTCCGCTGCACCTGTAATTACTTAACACAAACTAGTTCAGTGACTCACAAAGGTAAAGCACTCCCAAAGAGAAAAAAGATGAGAAAGAGAAGTTTGATTACATAGATCTGCTATTATTCATCATAAAAAGTATTTAATTGTACAACCAAAAATTTCTGCTTGAATCGCAAACATTTCACATGACCCGTCAAACAAGTCAGTAGCACATTTCTTCAAGTGAAGGAGGCGCTCTATGCAATTTTCTTAAAGAAGAAGAAACAAGAAAGCAAACTATTGAAGAAAATGACAACCCATTTCCTAATGCAATGTCTCAATAGTGCCAATTGGGTATTTCCTCAATGGAAGTGAAGGTTTATGTAATTTCTTCTTCTTATGACATGGCGAAAACATGATACAAATTCTATGTTCGAACAGGCAGCTATATACATATTTATAGGTGATTGTACACACACCTTCACACACACGCACACGCACACACGCACACACGCGCACACGCAGACGCCCATGTGCACGCACACACGCGCACAGATATATATATATATATATATATATATATATATATATATATATATATATTATATATATATATATATATAGAGAGAGAGAGAGAGAGAGAGAGAAACTTATCTACTTTTGTGATTGTAATTTGAAAGTAACTTCTTATGTAAGTAAAAGCATACCAACTAATTAATTATTTTTTAGGGTTAAGTGCAAAAAAACCCTGAGGTTGCAGTAATACCCTGAAGTTTCAAACTCAACACTTTACCACTATCATCTATTTTGTGTTATTTTGGACACAAATGCCCCTTGCAGAAACACTCCTGAGGTTTAAAATATTATAAAACTTTATTTGACGATCTCTCCTTGTTTTTATTCTCTCTTTAATTCTTTTCTTTTATTTCTTGCTTACTTCTCTACTTTCTCTTTTTAAATCCCCTTTTAACTCATTCTCTTTAATGTTCTTTTTCTCTTTGTGTCTCCCTCTTGTCTTATCTCTACCATTTTTTAACTTTTTAAATTCATGCTCTAATTTTCTTTTAAATTTCTTTATTTCTCTAACTCTTTAGTCTCACTTCCCCTTTTTTTCTTCTCTCTCTAACTCTTTTTTTCTCTTAAGTAAATTTCTATCCTCTCTAGCTTTCTTTCTCTCAAAATATCTCTCTGTATTTCTTTCTCAATAACCCCCTCTTGTTTTTATTCTTTCTCTAAATCTTCTTTTCTGTGACTTCCTGGATTCTCTAGACAATTCTTTCTCACCCTCTCTTTTTTTCAAATCAAAAGGTGGATTAGTCAGGTTAAAAAAAATTTATCTTCCTCTTATTGTCTCACTTTAGATAGATTAAGAGAGAGAGAGATAAAAGGCTAGAAGTAAAAACAGATTTACAAAGAACAAAAGTTAAAGAAAAGAAAATTTCACAGAGAGAGAAAGAGAGAGATTTAGGGAGAAGGACACATTTAGAGAAATTTGAAGAGGAAGAATGTCAGACTTTACAAGGAAAAAGAAAGTCCGAAATAATGTATCAGAAGAAATTAGATGTATAATTACAGAGAAAGAAATTTAGAGAATTAAATATTGGAGAGAAATTTATACTATCAAATGGGACTTCAAGGTTTGAGGCCCATTTTTCTCTAAAAGAGTAGAGAGACCTGAGGAGATGAGATTTAGAGAAGAAAGAGAGAAAGAATGAGTTAAAAAGAAAATTAAAAGAAAGAGGCTAGAGAGAAGGTGTGAGATAGCTATACTAGAAAGAAAGAGAAAATTATAGAGTGAGCTAAAAGAAATTAAAAAAAAAGAACATAGAGAAGAGAGAGAAAAGATAAAAAGAAAAAGAGTTCAGATAAAACGAAAAGAGATATAGAGAATAACAAAGAGAAAATGGTTAAATAGAACTTTTAGATATTTCAAAACCTTGGGGAAGATTCTGAAAGTGCATTTTCATCCAAAATAATAGAAAATAGATGGAGAGGAGGGTGAAGTGTTGAGTTTGAAACTTCAGAGGGTATTAATGTTTTTTTCTTTTTTGCAACCTCATAGGGTTTTCTACACTTAACGCTACTTTTTAACAGAAGAAGTTAAAATACTACATGCTACACTTTATATATGTGTATTCTTAGGTAAATAGGTTGACAACTTTGTAAACAAGTGTTGGACACCATGCTTGTTGCATCTTCTATGTCAGAGACACAAATAGCCACATCAAAATTGATATGGTGTGTGGAGCTTGAACCGTGAGATATTAATAACATACTAAGATCACTTTGACCCAAAAACTTAACCCATTGGGTCTTGGATCCCACTCACATATTAAGTACTCATATTCTAACTTTAATATATCTAACGCTGACCAAAATCCCAACACTGATCACTAGGGCTGCAAAATGATCGGACACAAGTGGAATATAGCATTTACTATTCCTGTATCCGTTTCCAAATTGCTAACAAGAATACATACATGGTTCAATAAGTAAAACTAAAATCCACATCCGCCATAATCAAATACACACATGAAAGAAACAAATTGGAAATGGATCAAATATGAGGGAAGCGAATACGATACAAATCTGCTAAAAGGAGTGACGGATTAGAGGTATGTATTCTTTTCCTTTTTCTTCTCAACCCTTCTTCGGTATATTTTCTTTTGTGTATTGTTTTTAGGTTTTTTTCCATCTTAGATCACATCTCTAATCATCATCTAGATTTAATTTTCCTCTTCTCAAATGTTTCATAGCATTATTTCCCTTGGCTTTGTCTCAAACTGATCGAAACCAATTTTTTTGTTGTGCGGGGTTTGTTTCCGCCAAAACAGATAAAAAACAGCCAAAACCAATCTGTATTTTGCCAATACCTCAAACCTCGATACACACACATACACAGGGTTGGATATTCATATGTGACCTTTTTTGAAAAACATACCATAATTTGTATTTGTATCAGCCCGAATATGGATTTTTCATATATGTATCCGCTTCTTTAGAGGATGTGTATGCAAAGTGCAATATATATATTATCATCTTGCTGATCTACCCCTTAAAATGGTTTTTTATCATATGTGAGACAAGCAAACAAATCTCCATTTTGGCTCGTACTCAAAGAACCACAACACCTTGGAGATTACTCTAGGCGTCGTCTAGCTAGTCATTTCTTCACTGTCTCTGCTTTTATCTTTAGAGACCAATGAGTCTAACCTTATACAGTTATACTCCACCTATGTCTAACTTAATTTAGACCCAACTTTCACAAAAAAAAAACTCATATAATGTACTCCACCTTAGATCCAACTTTCATAACCACTTTTTACAGCTAACCCTTACAGTTGCACTTCTCACATGCCTAGCTTCATGTTAAAACAACTATAGTCTATAGTAGCACTTTCCAAGTCATAAAGTTGTTAGCCCACATGCATCACTGTCACCCTATTCTCTTGTTAACATAGCCCCAATGCCTATTTACAATGAGATATAAATAACTTGAAATTGTAAGTCATTAATGATAAATTGAGACCACTGGTCTGAAAATGCTAATTTCATTACATTTTTTAATTCCCAATTATATTTTTTTAATTCCAATTACATATTAAAAGCAATATGGAACTAAAGCTTGACACCAATCACTCCTTCAGCTTAGGTAGCTTTGACCGTGTGGGAGACATAATCCCAATAATAGCTTTGCTAATTACTAGAAATGCCCTACATATCGAAGGCTATAAAGGATGTTATATTTCTAGTTCAAAATTAATAATTTCATTCTTCACTATCTTATAGCAAAGCTTCTTTTATTATTACTATTGGTTCAATTTTTCTAGGAGTCTTTCATGTTCAGTACATTGTTAGGTTTCAAGGTTTCGACACCGAATAAACTTAAAAAAAATTATCAAAAGTAAATTATGGATAATCACCCTTCAGAAAAATAATAAATAAACAGTTGCTTTCAAACAGAACTACCTCCCTCCAACACCCCAAAAAAAGACATTTACTTTTCAACACTGTGTGTCCTACAACTTCATGTTAGTACATTGCACGCCAATCCCCAAAATCACTATTTCCTAAATGCATTTAATATATACAAATTCTCCAATCCTAGTAGGCACAAGTCATTGTACTAGAGTTTCAAGCAGCCAAGCAGGTTTACATGCACTTGAACCATAACATGTTTGAATTTGATTTAATCTTTCCCTGTTACTTCTAAGTTTCATTTTAAGTTGTAACAGTTGTAGATTAATATAATTGTATACAGGGAGAAAGTTCAGGAATATACTCTATTTGGCTTTTGATTTTATGTCTGCCTTAGAGTTGGATATTGTTCTCTATAGCAAATTAATCATCTTTTACTAACCTTTTCCGAACTAGGTGAATTTGAAGCATCTCGACTACTCTGATAAGATTGTAGCAAGCCTCTCTATTGCCATAGTTTTCTTGACTAGGAATTTGGCACTAATAAAGAGAGGCTTGACGTTAGATCTGATAGCCGATCACAAAAAATTGTCAATTCGTTTAGAGACCTTGCTCTATAGCCAACCTGATCTTGATGGGAAAAAGCTTAGATGGTGATATAATGAGGTGAGGGGCATCCGAAAGCATTTAAACCTCAAATATGATTGCTTCCACATGATAGACTCATTGATTAGTGTATATATCAGAACTAGGGGTGCAAATAGATGCGAATAATCCACGGATATCCGCATCCGCCAAAAGTATAGATTCGGATATGTAAAATCCGCATTCAGGCAGATAAATATATGGACTCGGATATGGATTTTGAAAAGCTTGCAGGTATGGATGTGGATATGTTTTTAAAAACCGGATATGAATATCCACATATGGATGAATATTTTTTGGGTACAAATATCCACATATGAATGTGTATACGAATGCGGATATTTGCATCTGAACTTGGATACGGATATCCGCATAGAGATTGTGATTCTTATTTTTAACTTTGAGGTTGAGAAATCCCGTGAGATCTCTGGATGGGTTCTTTTGTTGAAGGATGATGATTGGGGAGTATGCAAACCAATAAAATTATTTTCCCTTTCAACTTAACATTGACTTAGTTATTTAAGTTAATTAAGTAAAATTGCTTTATTTTTCTCTCTTCTTAATTTTATCATACTACTTTGTTATTGCATTGCAATTTATATTTTTTAATTAAGATAAATAGTGATATAAGCATATCTACTTGGCTTATCTGTAATAGTATTTGTTTTTCACATATCCAATTCATATCCGTATCTAATTTTTTAATATCTAATTCGTAACTGATATACGATTTTGGTTGTTACGGGTATCAATTTATATCCGACAATATTTGTATTCGTATCTGAAAGTTGAAAGCAGATAGGATATGGAAAATGCTATATCTGAGCCGTATTTGATCTGTTTGTACCCCTAATATTCAGAGTGCTTTTGGCATATAAAGGTACTTGGTAATGCAAAAATGCAAAATACCAACTCTTTTAAAGTTTGGGGATGCATATTTGAAAAAAATGAATAATGGGTCATGGAAATAAATTTCCACAAAAAGGAGATATTTTTTAAACACAAATTGACAGCTCATCGCCACGACGTCATCCAGTTGCTCTTTTCCATTAAATAAATGTTGGTCATAGAAAATTTATCCCACTACATATAAACCGAAATATAGTGTAGGGGGGTTCGAAGACTCGGCTAAGTTAGATACGACTCGGCAGGTGCCGAGACAAGTCCGAGACCCGATTCGAAGGATCCAGCTCAACTCGGCCGACTCGGAGTTGACTTGGTCGACTCACCATCCGACTCAGAGTGACTCAGCCAAATCGACCGAGTTGACTCTGAGTCAGGGCCAAGTTGACCGAATCAATTTATAAAAAAAAAAAACTTACCTGGATTTAGAGTTCCCCTGCCCGCCCAATCTATCTCCATGTCTCTCTTTCTCTCTCTCTCCCCCTCCCTCTCCCTCTGTCCCTTCAATCTCTCCCTCTCCATCCCTCCCTCCACTCTCTCAAAGCAGAGGAGAGGGGGGAGAGGCAGACAGATGATCGGTGAGAGAGCCAGGGAAAGGGAGAAAGGAGAAAGGGATAGAGGGAGAAAGGAGAGAGACGAGAGAGGGAGTGACAGCCAGAAGGAGGGTGGAGAGAGAAAGAGCCAAAGAGAGATGATCATCTGATCTCTCGTCTCTTATCTTTTCTTTTTCTTTTTTTATTTTTTGGGTTTTCTCATATATGCCCCTCAAATCTTTCATATCTCTAAATTTACCCCCAAATCACCAAATTTCTTAAATTTACCCCTCAAAATCATCATATTTTCCCAATTACCCATGAAAACAAACCTAGTTTGGACACGTGATACATAAAAATTGATGTCTATAATTTTTTAAGATTTGTTTTGATTTTTTCAGATTTTTTTTAAACCTTTTATGTAACATTTTGCGTGTATTGTTCAAGACTGATCCGAGATGTTATGACCGACGAGTCTCAGTGCCCGCCATGTAAGCGGCCGAGACCGCGACTTTGAACCATGTTATAGTGTACCTACATAGCATAACATACTTATATATAACTCCTTGCTTAATGTTAATATATATTAGGCATCGTGAAGCAGAAATGATAATTCATTACTCAAGGTTCTTCCATGTGAGTGATTAATTATGCTTACAAATAAAGATTAAGATTTGTCTGCCAACCCTGAGGGAGCTGGGCATGATGTCCCACTAGTGCCCCGGTATCAGGAAAGGTGTTACTTCCATCAGCTAAGGTGCAAGGCACAAGCATGTTAAGAATCCTTCTACAACCAATCAGGATGCGCATAATAAAGTTGCAGAAGAAAAACCGAATTCATAATATTAAGTTGTTGAAGAATCAATTATTGAGAATTTTGCCTGACATTTAACAACAGTGGATCATTATTTTAGGGTGTATGCTGAAACTATGAGATTGTTATAGCAGCCTAAAATTTCAGTAAAGAAAAGTAACTTCTGATCTTGTTGAGATGGGTTTATGCTATTGCTAAAATTATTTTGACATGCTTAATAATTCATATAATTGAAACTAGAAAGCACCATGGAACTGTTGAAATGTTAACGGAATCAATCGATGTTAGAACTTTGTTATTTGTCATAAAGCACTGCAGTGATCTATGTTTAACAAGAGCTACTGCCAGAACTTGAACACAAGTAAAATCTACAGCTTGTTCATAACTTCACTATTTCAGTCATCAAGTTGTCCGATAGTTTAAATGCAAAATGAGCTACAAAAAGAAAAGACAACAACAGAATGTATCTAAAGAACTTTTCTTACATAATTATTGAACTGGCAAGCATATAGAGAGAAGAAAGGATGGACTATATATACTCTGTGAAACCAAAAAATGTCTCATACACACAGCTTATAGGAATAGTAAATGTGTCAATCTTTTTCTTTTACATGAATTTGCTCTTTAGTTTACTAATTAACATTACAAGGCTCCCCTCTATATGCGTACAATGGGTTCAGTCAAACTGCTTAACTAAAGAAATTCCAACTCATGCAACCTTTCCATTATTTCCACACGCACTTAAAGAGGAAAAATAACAAAAAAAAAAAAAAATCGACAAGAGATGAATTTACTTAGAATTGGAAGCTAAATACCTGAGTCCCTGCAACACCATACACCGTGTGAGGAAACTCCGTCCGCACTAATCCCAAAGAATCATGCACGATATCGAAACTAGCAACACATCAAATATGAAACTGATTAATAAATTAGTAAGTAAGTGTGGTATTAATTTAAAAATTAATAAATAATGTAAATGGATAAAAATAGAACTTGTACCTCAAACAGGGCCAACCAATACTGAAAGCACGCAGATAATTATAGGCAGAGGGATCAAATTGGAGCTCTTCGCCCTCTTCCAATTTATCAACTCCAGGTTGCCATACCTAAAATATAAACAGAATCAATTAAAACACCAAGCAAATTCAACAAATGAAACCAATTCGCTTTCTTTTAAAATTTATATCATTTATTTTCTAACTATTTCTCACCTGGGCAGGAGCGGAGGGGACAGAAGAAGACTCGCCCTTTTTATTCGATCCCTGCGAACCCAGAGAACAAGAAACCCCATGGCATCAAAAGTCGTGCAAGGAGAAGGCAACCAAAGGAATGAGAGGGGGGAGATGGCGAGAATACATACCCTGTTCTTCCTTTTGATTCTCTGGATGTTCTTGAGGCTGCGAACCATCTTTGTCTGCTCCTTCTTCGATTTGATTAGGGTTTTGCTGAAATGAGAGGCGAAAAAAGGAGCTGATTTTTATTTTGGATTTTGTGTTGCGAAAACCCTAGAGATAGCTGCGGCTGAAATAGAAGTGGGGTTTTTCGCTGTATGTGACGTGAGTTGCAACTTGCAACGCCCGAGCAGACGCATCACAGGCCAGGGCTTTGCTTTCCATTGGGCCTTATTTGATGGGTCGGGTAATTTCCGACCCAGAAGAAGTCAAAAAACAGTGAGGGCCTTTTCATCGGGCTGTTTGGTTGCAAGGAAGTGGGCGGAAGTAAGGAAATAGGGAAGTATAATTGCTCACTTTCTTATCTATTCAAACACCAGAAAAAAAATAAGAAAACCTCTTTCCTTTTATCTTTTCTCTTTTACACAACCATTTCCTTACTTCCAGAGTGCTACAGTTAATTTTGTGGTCATATAAATCTCATTTGTAATAAATTGTAGCACAAAACAGTTAATTTTTTGACCATGTAAATCTCACTTGCATTCTAATTACAGTCTATTTTTTATTTTTCTTAATTAATTTTTATTTTAATATTATTTTACGGTCAACTTTGTGGTCAACTTTTCCGCTTCCACTTTCACATTACCATCCAAACACCGGAAAAGATAACACATTTTCCAAACCACACTTCCCAACAACATCCAAATACCGGAAAACTTACTAACCAATTCTCAAGTTCCAAAGGGAATTATTACTACTTCCTCAATTCCTCACTTCCACCCTTAACCAAACAGGCCCGCGTCAACCCAAATTAGAAGTAAACTAGATTATCGCTTGCGGTGGGAACCGAGAGACAAAAAGAAGAGGGGAGAGAGGGTGAGGAAGAAGAAGGAGTGAGAAGATGAGAGAGGGAGAGGAAAGAAAGGAGTGAGGGGTTCTTCGTGGCTCTCTCTTTTAGAGAACAGACGGACGAACAAAATGTAAGGAGTCACTCACTTCGCTCAATTTGATAAAAGAAATGCTTCAAACCAAAAAAAAAAAAAAAAAAAAACCACCCACCCACACAAAAAAAAAACATTAGTTTTTGCCATTTTATAAAAAACTAGCATCTACAATTTAAATTATGATTTTTTTTCTTATAGAGAATTAACTATATCACGTTAGTTGTTAGTTTTGAGACAAGTAATGGGGGATGGTATCTAATATAGACAAAATATTATTTTTTTAGTATTTAGATAAATTGGAAGCTTTCTGGAGTGACTTTTGTTATTTATTGCTCTTTGCAATTGAAAGAATTTGGAATTCAAATCTCGTTTTGCGCCAAGTCATGGTGTATTTTTTGCAAAGAGAGAGAGAGAGAATAATTCGATAGAGATCTATGTAATTTAGGTTATATTGTCATCGGAGCCTATCATATTCGCTTCCGTGGTTTTTCTCTTTCTTCTTCTTAAAGTTCCCACATGCCCACCCTCCTTCCTCCCATCCTCCTTCCTCATCGTTTTTCTCAGTTTGTTTTATAATAGAGCTAAATAACAATGTTATGCCACCAATTTAGTGAAAATTATTCTCAATCTCAATAATGCATAGAGCGTATCTGAGAAGTTGCCAAACAAATTCAACTATCATCTGGAATAAATAGATTGTTTCTAGGGTTAGGGGTAAAACACATTAAAATTTATTTCATTAGGAAGGGCTAAGATCCATTTCAATAAAAGTAAACAATACAAGTAAAAACCAAGTGAAGAGGGAAGACTGGAATGATTTTGTTATTTAATTTTACAAGAACTGGTTCAACTTTTTCATATTATGAATTTTCTTAAATCTTTTAAATCTAAAAGTCTGTTGAGTTTTCTGCAAAAATAAATAATAATACAAAGTTTTTGAGGTTTCTACTATAAATAATGTATTATATGAATTGAATCCCCTCTTCTTTTCTTGCAAGCAAAGATTGTTCATTAAGCATTCATCCAAGAACAAGCAAGCACCACCAACTTCAAAAGCCAAAATTTCACTCTCTCTCAAGATTTCTTTTACCAAACAACAGAAGCAGATATCAGTGAAAAAGTACAACGTTTCAAACATGCTCAGGATCTTCACAAAACCCTCTCCGATCTTGCATTAACAAGGCAAGGAAAAGAAATGGCTTCAGCTTAAGGGAAAGATTTGCTGCCATAGTATGAAAAAAGGAGCTTCAATGTCCTTCTCAACATCTAAACATGGCATTACCAATTTCCCAGCCCAAGTTGACAAACAATAATAAGGAGATCACATACAAAAAGCTAAAGATGCAAAGTGAATGTTTTTAGTGAAAAGATACCATTATTGCAAAAAAGATAACTTTGACCCAATTGTAGCTCTCAGAACAATTGCAGCTTACACACATAGATTGTCGATACTGAATTATTCGATATCTTAGAACTGACAAGAACTACACTTTACCCCGTTGCAGATCTATCAAAGGGATGTGCTTTTTCTAGCTTGCTGAAAATATACTTCTTCACATACTCAAGTTTGTTTTCCTCTTTTACATCATAGGGAAAGCCATACGAAACGATAAATATTATGAGCTTAAAGTTCACAATTTGGTTTGATTTGCATGTACAGAAGCCGTGAAAACTGCCATCATCTGTGATCTCAATTTGAGATTTCATTCCAGTCCTAGCGGGCAACTCAAAGGCGAAGCAGCAGAACTTGTGCGCATGATAAAGTCAAAAATGACCATTAAAAGAACCCACAAGGCATGCTTAAGGGGTTCATACTGTCATCTTCCTGTAGGCTTGTAAAGGACGACAGTTACATATTTGGACTGAAACCTGTGGGTTAAGCCGAGGGCAACAAGAGACTGGGAGGCCCATCCCTTCTCTATGAAGAGGTGATTGAGAACAACATGCTGGGGTTTCTCTGGGGCTTCTTCATCAGAATTCTGTCCTCCAAGAACAGTGAGATTCACTTGTGGCGGAATAGCTGGTGGCTCCTTTGCGAAATCCTCATCCAATGGGAATGGCTGGCTGTAGCTGGAATCTGGGGATGGCGGAGGTTCAAATTCTGAAACGCTTTCTAGATTTTCTGGAATGTAATCCTGAAAGAGCAGGAGAAAACAAAAACAACTATTTATTCACCTGAGTCAACATGAGAGTTGATAAATGTGACAACAGTAATGCCTAATGAGTGAGAACAACTAACAACGACCAATGCCTGAACAAAATCAGGCCTAGTAGTGTTATTGTCCCTATGGTAACCTCACTTCACAACATATAAAGACAGTAACTGCAGCCCAGATCATCAGCCTATATATATTAACAAATTAAAGAACTTATATATTAACTAATTAAAGAACTGCAAAAAGAAATATCAAAATTTTGAATTGCTTTCCCACATTGAAAATTTTGGAGACGGAGAATTCAATCTACATTTTCCCTTCCCAATTGGAAGGTCAGCCTGGCCGGAAGTGGAAGAAATGTACTTATAATAGGATGTCTCCCAAAAAATAAAAAGAAAATAAAAGTAAGTAAATTTATTTCCCTAGTTGCATTTAGTGAAGGAAATACAAGAAATAGATTGGGAAAGAGTGAGATGACTGCTTCATTTCAAATAACTAAACGTTTTTCTTCTGACGCAGTCAAGTAAAGAAAATATAGTTATAGAAGGACAACTAACATTTTCACAGGCTAATCAGAACATTCTATGTAAAGAAACATGCTACTAATATGTTCAGAGCGTACTGACATTCACATCAAGGATGTTAGAAATATGCCCTGATTCATCAGCTATGGATGGAAGATCAGGAATGTATCTCCGCTCTCCATCTACAATGAACTTGTATTGATAGACTCCAGATGGGAGGACCAATAAAATGGAGTGATCCTTGCCAGACCTCTGTAGAGCCTTCCTGCAATTTAAAATAAACATTGTTTGCAACTTTTATGGATTACCACAGTTTTCAATTTCTGTTACACCAAATTACGCCAATCATTTACATTCAGTTTCTGTATTACTGTTGTGGAAACAGCTATACCTTGAAGTCCAGTTATCCCATGATCCTTCTACCAAGATAACCTTTCCTCCATGGTTCCACGTAATCAGTGTTGGGATGCCCTTTTCAGTGGGGACATCTAAAGGTTCATATGTTTCGTTCATCCACAACTGACTGAAAACTGGAGGTGCGTCAGTAGCTCTCTGCAAGGGAGCTACAGGAACCTGAAGCACAAAATAAACTATCAATTTACATTATAAAATTAACAAGCATGTTGATCTACAGATTTTAACCCATATTGAGTCTAGACCATCAGCACATGCAGATATGAAACAATTCAATTTTGTGACAGACCAATATTAACTACCAGGGTCAATGAACATTAAGGCTCATCTAACAGTTGATGATCTCATAACTCTGTAAATCCTACAGAAAATACAAAATAAATAAATAAATAATAAGCTTAAAGTCAAAATTAATTGGATCTAGATTTTTTCTCTCACCAAAAACCAAGATTGTTTATGCAAAGACCAGAAAGAGAGAACTGCAAATACACAGATCATTGTATGTACTACTTTCCTTTTTCCTAAGATATTCTCCCATACAATTAAAATTCAGCATTGAATACAAACACAGTGAAAATTAAAATTCAGCATCCAACTGAAACATACAGTACAAACCCTCTCATATCCTAAGCAGGTATCTCTGTTTTCGAGAAAGACCTGACAACAAAGAAAGGGTCAATGTTTTTCCAGTGCAATAAACAAAGTCTCTTTTTTAATTTAAATGGAAAATATAGGCACCAGGTTAGCCACTTGTGCACTTACTCGTCAAGAAGGTAGAAATTAGACAGAAAGATATTATGTTAGCTGCACATAGACTGGGAAGTTTTCAGATGGTATCACGGGGAAGAGAAGTTCTGGTCTTCCATTGAATTAAGATATATATGTTGACACTCTAAAAAGACAAACTCTCATACAGCTCTTCAACCGGTCTGAACGATGTCTAACTTGTTGACATTTACAAAAAACAAATCGCAGACAAGCTGACGACCAGTTTCTGCCCATCCCCGAGCGACAAAGCAGCGACTTGGACTCTACTGATCCAATGTACATACAGTAAGCTAAGGTTGCCTTTGAAGAGACCTAAGCAAGCCTAAGATGCTAAGTTAGCTTAACACTTAGCCTCGCATGAGCTCAAGGGGATAGCCTCGCCTGAAAGGTTAAGTTTATCTAGCTTCGCCTTGAAGCTCTTCATAGCTCCATAGAGAGCTAACTTACAGCTTCATCTGAATCTAATTCTAGTTTCGCTCGAAGCTAATAATAGCTTTACCTAAAGCTTCGCCTTGAAGCTCTTAATAACTTCACATGAAGCTCTTCATAGCTCTACAGAGAGCAACTTGTAGCTTCGCCTGAAGCTAATCCCGAGGCTAATTATAGCTTCTCCTGAAGCTTTCTTGATCACTTTGCATGAAGCTCTTCATAGCTCTACAGAAAGCTAACTTACAGAATCGCCTGAAGCTAATTCTAACTTCTCCTGAGGCTAATTATAGCTTCTCCAAGGCTAATTATAGTTTCTCGTGAAGCTCTCTTGATAGCTTATCCTGAGGAGAGTAACCACCCCACTACGCTAGTGGGGGAGTTAATGGATAGTTACATCCATGATACCTCATTAAGAGGAGACAATCAAGGGAATCATAACTCCCTATTGAGCCTTTAAATAGGCCACTAGTAGGCTAGACTCAAGAGTCTTGAAGAAATTCAAATCCAAGAGGCTTTTTGAACAGCATAAGCTTTTAAGATGGCTTCAAAGCTTAAGCTAACAAGAGATCTATTCTCTCGCTTCTAAGAATTTAGGGAATCACTTCTCTAATCCTATAAGGATAAATTCAGAGTATTAATACCCTAAGGTCTGCCTCCCTTTCAAGGATCTCTGGAACCAGGCAAGAAGGAATTCCCAGACAATAACATTCGAAGATCGATCAATCGCATTGTCAACGAGACAGAGTGGTCGCACGCTGATCAGACTCCCACCGGCATACTTCCCCAGAAATCTCAGAGGAGATCTACTTGTAATTTTCTTTTTTCTTTAAAGAAATACTTGTAATTTTGCTCCTCAATATTTTATAAGTTTTCCCTTATTGAATTTTCAATGGAAAACAATATATAAATGAAAGTATAAAATATAGAGGAAGATGAAAAGGGAGATTAAAACTGACATGAAATTCCTAATATAGAATAATTCGCGAAATTTGTCTTAACTCATTCCCCGGATAGACCATTATTTCAAAAGTAAAAGCAGCTTACACCAACAATTCCAAGTCTAGAACAACCACCACCAACTTACTGATAATTATGCAACTTTTAAGATATGATTTGATTATGAAAAGGGTAAGAAATTTAAAACTCAAGAAATAGGGATTGACAAATCTGGATGTAAATGACTTTTGACTTCTGACGTAACCTATAAACAACCTAAACTTTTCCCGACACCATGCAAGTGCTATTCAATTTCATGCTCAAATTTCAAGCTCAACTTTATAACACATAACAGAAGAAAATTGTAAACAAGATTTGACTCCGTTTAGCTTTCCTCCCATGGGAAAAAGAAACTACAAACTCTGAAAATGCTAGTCATGTGATGCTTTTTGGGTGTGTGGATCTTCTTTCTATCCATCAGCACCCTATAATTTCCAGAAAACCAATTTCTCAAACATAAAAAACTCAGGTGAGACTCTGGAAAAGATGGATGAGTTGCCAATGAGTAGTGGCCCCACATGATGGTCCTGATGGCCAGATAAGCCATACAGAATCAATGAATTACTCGATCTAAGCCATTGGAATATTGGAAATTCAAAAACATCAAAAATATTGTCTACACATATTCAGCGAGCTATTAAAAAGAAAAAACTTTTTGCCAGGAAATGATCTTCGTAATGTTTGACATTGAGAGGCAAATAGTGTTGGATATGACATAAGATCCAATTCAAGTCCAAATTGAGCTGCCTTATTTATGCTTATTTACAGGGGGCTTCATAATGTGAATGTTTGCATCTAAAGCACTGTTGTCGCCGACGCAAGGCACAGTGTAAGGAACAAAGGACCCAATGTGCGTGAAGCGCGAGGCAATGCGCCTCACGTCAGTGAGGCACAAATTTGTTAAATAATTAATTAATTAATTGATGTGTTTACATACATGCATACATGTGTCACTCTCCTATACTTGTGTTTGCAGGTTTGACAGAAGCAGTAGAAGAAAAAGAAGACAAAGAAGAAGAAGAAGCAGAAGCAGAATACCTCACCAAAGCCCCCGCCGACCTCCCCACTTTGCCTCCCCGAACTCCCCACTGGCCTCCCCGATCTCCCCGCTGGCCTCGTCGACCTCCATGATTGCCTCCTCGAGCTCGTTGTTGTTCCCTAGCTAGTACGAGAGGTTTTCCCCCGTCTCTCTCTCTCTCTCTCTCTCTCTCTCTCTCTCTCTCTCTCTCTCTCTATTTTTCTCACACATGTGGGTCGGGTCGAGTATAGCATCAATTCAGCGGGTTTTATTTTTCCTTCACACCCGCTAGGCCAAGACGGCAACAGGCGTTGCAAGGCGCACAAGGCAATGTAAGGCGTGCACTGGCTTCGCACGCGCGCCTCGACGAGGTTGCGGGGCGCAAGGTCGTGCCTCAAGAGCAATGCCTCAATCACCTTCAACAACACTGATCTAAAGATATATCAGGGCTCAATTAGGGTTCATATAATGAAGTGTTTTTCGAAAGCGTCTTGTGTGTGACTTTGTTGGACCTTACGAGATATATTTTAAAGACTTCTCAGCGGTTTTCACGAGAGAATTTTGTGAATTTATTTGGGGGTTGGTTAAGGGTGCAATCAATAAATTAGTTGTCCATGTATTTTGTGTTTATCTATGCTTTTTGATAGTCTTTGCATGACAGATTTAGCCATAACATTGATGCCCATATAACTTGAGTACACCTCATCTCTGTGATTAGCGTACAATAGAAACTTATTTCGAAAGATTTTCTCAATACTACTCTAGAAAGAAACTAAAAGGAAAGAGATCTATTAGAAGCAAGCAAATCATAATGACAGAAACTACATCCATGGTTCAAAGTCGCGATCTCGGCCGCCGACTTGGCCGGCACCGAGACGAATTGATCTCGGCGACTCGGATCGAACTCGGACAATACACGTAAACACTATATAGAAAGCTCAAAAATTATGAAAAATCATGACGAATCGTAAAAAATAGACATCAAAATTCATGTATCACATGTCCAAAACAAATTTGTTTTGAGGGGGTAATTGGGAAAATATGATGATTTGAGAGCAAATCAGAAATATAAAAGATTTAATGGGATAAATGTAAAGAAATCAAAAATATAAAAAACAAAAAAAGAAAAGGATAAAGGAGAGAGATCGGGTGAGATCACGCGATCTCTCCCTCCCTCTAGCTCTATCTCCCTCTCCCTCGTCTCTCTCCCTTTCCCTTCTCTCTCTACTCTCTCCCTCCCTCTCTCTCTCTCTCTCGCGTCTTTCTCCCTCTCCCTCCCTCCCTCGTCTCCCCTCTCCTCTCTCCGTCTCTCTCTCCCTCTCTCTCGCGGCAAAGGCGGGCAGGACTAGGCGGCGAAGGCGAGGGAGGGATCAGCGGCGAGGGTGGTAGTGGCGCAGGCAAGCAGGCAAGCATCGAAGGCGGGGGAGCCCTAAATTCCAGGTAAATTTGGGTTTTTTTAATCGAATCAACCTTGACTCATGGTTCAAAGACTCGGCCGAGTCGTATCCGTCTCGGCCCGCTCCGAGACGGAGTCTGAGTCACGAGTCCGTCGACTCAACTCAGAGGAGACCGACTCGACCGAGAATCAGAGTTGACTCAGTCACTCGGCCGATTCACGGCCGAATCGATCGTGACTCGGCCGAGTCGACCGAGTCGACTCCGATTGTCGACCGAGTCAGCTCGAAACGTATATTCACCCGTGACGAACGGGTATAAAGAAAAAAAAGAAAAAGAAAAAAGGAAACTTACCTCTCTCTTTCTCTCTCGCTCAGATCTGGAGATCGCCGCTGCTGCCCGATCGTCGCCGCTCAGATCTGGACTCCGTCGCCGCCCGATCGGCGTCGACCGCTCCTCCCCAGCCTCAGGTGATGTTCCTCCCTATCTCTCTTTTTCCCTTTCCCTCCCTCTGTTTCTCTCTCCCCCTCCCTCTCTCACCCGCTCTCTCCCCCCTCTCCCCCTCTCCATCTTCCGTCTCTCTCTGTCTCTTTCCCTTCCCTATCCCTCTATTTCTTTCTCCCCCCTCTCTCACTCGCTCTCTCTCTGCCCCCCCTTTCCATCTCCCATCTCTCTTTGTCTCGTTCCCCTCCCCCTCCATCTCTTTCCCTGTTTTCGATCTCTCCCCCCTCTCCCCCTCCGAGGTATAAGAGAAGCAGATGATGATGGTGGTAGTAAAGATGTGAGGGTTTTATCCAGTTCTAGTAGTAATGATGATGAAGATGGTGATGATAATGATGGCGGTGATTGCGGCGGTGGTGGTGATGACAATAATGAGTTTAATAATAGCGCTGATGAAGGAACTTATAGTCTTGAAGACCATATGCAAATGTTGAGTTTGACATCAGGCCAACATCATGGTGTGACATATGTTCATGACTACAGACCACAATTTGAGAGATATATGAGCACTAGTATCGGTTTATCTATTTACCGTAGAGATGATTATGATGATGATTTTGTACTTCATCGTAATTCAATATGGAAATAACTACATTAGCATGTATTTATGAATGCAGTTTGTGCAATTTACTATATTGTGCATGTATTTTGATATGCTTCTACCGACGACGCGTATATTTATGCTTTCGCTTTATATTTAATGTGCTAGGTGATATGTTTTAGACATGTGATACATGAATGTGGATGTCAACATTTTTTAAGATTTGTCGTGATTTTTTCAGAATTTTTTGAGCTTTCTATGTAGCGTTTTGCGCGTATCGTCCGAGACCGATCCGAGTCGCCGAGATTGATCCGTCTCAGTGCCCGCCGAGTCGGCGGTCGAGACCGCGACTGTGAACCATGCCTTGACTCGGAGCTGACTCGGTCAAGTTAGTCCGAGTCGTATCGTGACTCGGCCAATTCGGCGGAGTCAACTCCGAGTCAAGACCAATTCGGTCGTTTCTAAGTGGATCCTTCGAATCGGGTCTCGGACTCGTCTCGGCAGGTGCCGAGTCGTATCCGAGTCGACTGAGTCTTCGAACCATGACTACATCCAGCAACTAATGTTCGAACTTGCAGCACATGTTGATTCGAAATAGCTAGCATCCTAGCCATTGTAGAGGAGTTGGATAATTCGAACATTTTTTTTTGAATAAGTTGACAATTCCAACTTGAAGCAATTCACAGATACAAAGTAAAATAGTCGGGGAAAAAGAGGAAGAATTGACCTGGACTCAACCATAATGAAATTTAAATGAAGTTCATAATCCTCTTCCAAATTCTTCCTGCCATTCCACATTTAAATATATAAATACGATGACAGTATTATTCTTAGTTTGATCCGAAGTACAGTATATAATTACGGAGTCCATCGCTGTAAATATAGACTCCAATACTATGTAGCACGGGCACTTCTAAAGTGAAGCCGTGGAGTCGGGCACAATACTTCTGTTTTATGTGATTTTTAGAATTTTCTTTTTGGTATATCATCATCGTATAGGATTTGTGTCAGTGTGTTTATGCAAAATAGCTCCAATATCAACATGAAACTGAACTATGTAGACGAATAAGGCTTTTACAAATATATAGTATTCAATAACTACTTCTCTTCTTTTAATCTCCCAGGTCTTCTTTCAACCGCAAAATCTGAATTAGTATTTGGCATACTCACAGGAAATTGGGAGATCATAAATATGAGTTACTGAATTATGATTAGTTATCAGAAAATGGTCGAAATATTTTTTTTTCTCCTCCTGACCAAGGTCCCAATATCACATGATTAGTTATGTAGCACTAGCAAGCATGTGGGACACTGACATGATGCAATAGGACCACTGCCACTATGAAACTAAAACTTTTAGCAGCTGTTGATGAAAAAAGGAACAAAGGGGGCAAAGTAAAACAGCAAAATAAAAGAGAGAGTTCATAGGAATTTAATGGTTTAATTGCTGTCCTTGCAATGTGATAAAAAAGAAATAATAAGACAATGAATGGCAGTAGAAGACGATGGTAATTAGGTTTTTTTTCTTTCTTATATCATTTTACTTGTCCAGCAATGCAAGGGGTAAAAGAACTGAAAAAGAAATAGAACAGAAGACAAAAAGGACAGATATTTACTGAGTTTAGATCTGTTGCTATGGGGAAACAAGAGTCAATACACAGACTATTGTTTAGGCCATATGACTCCTTTTCCTCCTATCAGCTTTATTATGGATCATCTCCTTCGCTAAGTTAATAACTATTATATCCCTTTAACTGTCTCAGTCCATGTTAGTTTAGGTTTCGCTAGATGTAATCCTATCTTTCCTCCTAAATCATAACATCAAACCCCCTTCTAATTGCGTCAAAACGGATCTTGTACTTTTCTCTCTGCACCTGGCACAAATCGGTCTCTAAAATGGTTCAATTAATTGAAAGAATGACTACTTTTATACCGCTGGAAACTATACCATCAAATATGACTTCTTCACAGACAAATTGGCCTTCTTTGGACTTCAGGGGATGTGAACTAGGATTTATTTAAAAGATAAAGCCGCTGTTCTAAAAATCGGATTAATTGGCCGATTAATCCTATTCGGTGACAGCCCGCTTAATATTACATTAATCGCTCTGATTATACGCTCAGGCGATTAATCGGGTCCAAAACGATTAATCCCCGATTAATTCCCGATTAATGCCCGATTAATCCGATTAATCCCCGATTAATCGTTTAGGTATTTCATATGTTTTTTATTTGAAAAACTTCACTTTGTGTGTGTTGGATCGCTAAGTAGTTTATGTTATAATATTGATGATTTGATAATAATCTTTTATTAAATAGTAGATGCATTATTATTTATTAAATAGTAAATAAATTATGATATTTTATTATTATATATTTTGCATAAAGTGATACTTATGTTTATTATTTTTGATTATTTTTCAAATTAACTTATTTAGCAATCTTTCTTCATCATTCTTTAAAGTTCATTATTTTGATTGATAAATTGACTAAATTTTTTATTTATCTTAATTTGCAAGTAAGTTCTTTGATTTATATTTATGTTGCAAAATTTAAAATCTTAGATTACTAATGTGAAGAGATAAGTTCTTTTACTTCTTCTTTTTTACTATTATTGTCTTGTTCATTATATCATGGTTTATAACTTCACATCTAGATATTGTCATGTATAATATTTAGGTATTTTCAACAATTAACTGTATATATTCATATGTAGTTGTGTATAAATATAATTAAATATATTCAAATTTTCAAAAACGATTAATCCCCAATTAATCTCCGATTAATCCGATTAAGCATTTTTCAGTGTTGGACCGCACGAATAATGAAACCGATTTTTAGAACACTGGATAAAGCTGGGTTTGGAGGGGAGGAAAACAGAAATTTTATGTCCAGAAATAACATCAACAAGAAAGATAAGATTAGTGTTTTGGGTAGCACAAAGGTGGAGAAATAGATTACTCAAGTGAAGGAAGAAGGATTAGTTAAACTATTAAATGGGTGATTTGATGCCTTTCATGGACAGTAAAAAGAAGATGATGGTTCTCCATACTTACAATAGACATTTTCATAAAAGAGATGGTGAAGAACTTAACTAAAGAAGAGGGCATCAAATAAATTATGAAGAATAGGAAAACAAGAAATAGAATGTGTGTTGAATTGGAATAAGAAAGAGAAAGGAAAACAAAAAATATCTGGCGGAGGTAGAAGTTCTGACCAAACATAAGAGAAATAAATCCTTCCAAAAGGTTTTACTAACCTTTTTAAAGAATACTTGATCCACAGCTCCTCTGGCAAAATAAGAAAGAGGAGGAGGAGGAGGAGGGGAAAAAATGACATCTGTATAATACAATTTCACCCTCGAAATATCCTTCAAAATCTTTAAGTTATCCCAAAGCACACCTCGAGTCATATATAAACTATATTATTTGAATATTTCTTTCTAATGTGACATCCATCCACTGAAGCGGTAAATAACTTTGCCCCTTATCCCTCTAACAGGATCACAAATTTCACTCTCATTCAGAGTCTTTTCCTCAAACATTTTCCTCATGCCTATCAGACCTTGCTATCCTCCTTTCTCTATGCATTGCAGATCCCACATCAATTTTAATTACCATATTTCATATAGTCTTGGCATGAAGTATTGGACCTGTACCCAATGATATTCTTTGCAGTGTCATAGCACCTTTCAAGAAAGAAAGTACTGTTATGTATATATAGAGTTAATACAGAAGTCGGGCTTCTAACTTTTACCAATATCAATAATTGGCTTTACAGGACTTGAAAGAAAAACACCAAGACCCTGAATCTTAATAAAAGTCAACAGCTTAAGGTCGTACCGGTTCAGGGCCATTTGGAGCATTGTTCTAAAAATCGAATTGATCGGCCGATTAATCAGCCGATTAATCCTATTCAGTGGCAGCCCGCTTAATATTACATTAATCGTTCTGATTATGCGCTCAAGCGATTAATCTGGTTCAAAACGATTAATCTCTGATTAATCCCCGATTAATCCCCGATTAATCCGATTAATCCCCAATTAATCATTTGAGTACTTCATATGTTTTTTTATTTGAAAAACTTATCACTTTGTGTGTGTTGGATCGCTAAGTAGTTTATGTTGTGATGATGATTTGATAATGATCTTTTATTAAATAGTAGATGAACTGTTATTTATTAAATAGTAGATGAATTATGATATTTTATTATTGTATATTTTGCATAAAGTGATACTTATGTTTTATTATTTTTGATTATTTTTCAAATTAACTTATTTAGCAATCTTTCTCTATCATTCTTTAAAGCTCATTATTTTGATTGATAAATTGACTAATTTTTTTATTTATCTTATTTTGCAAGTAAGTTCTTTGATTTATATTTATGTTGCAAAATTTGAAATCTTGGATTAGTTCTTTTACTTTTTTCTTTTTTACTATTTATTCATATTGTCTTGTTCATCGTATCATGGTTTATAACTTCACATTTAGATATTGTCTTGTATAATATTTAGGTATTTTCAATAATTAACTGTATATATTCATATATAGTTGTGTATAAATATAATTAAATATATTAAAATTTTCAAAAACGATTAATCCCCGATTAATCTCCGATTAATCATTATTCAGTGTTGGACCGCACGATTAATGAAACCGATTTTTTTAGAACACTGGTTTGGAGTAACCTATGAAAACTACTTAAGAGGATGGGCAAGTCAAAAGGTTCAAAAAAATAAGGCCTGCACAAATGGAAACTAATGAAACTGCTTATATGACAAATCCTGTTAGAAATATAGAATTGTCTCATCCATATCATTTTCCAACTAGAAAAGAAACATATTTTCAATTAAATGATCCACCACATTGTACAACATCCTAATCCCCAAACAGTTAACAAAGGAGTTGATATTTATCATGCTATGGTAAACAAGCAAAAGACCAGATAAATCATGAAAGAAACTATTTTGTCCATGAACAGTGCAAATGGAAAGTTCATCTATCTCAAGCCAAGCCCTGTGAACCCCCATTTCATGTTTTCTTCCCCACCAGGGGATTGCCCTCCTGCTTAACCAAAAAGAGATCACCCACCAGAAAAGGCAAATAAATACTAAACCTATTGCATCAATTCTACATTCCTTCATAAGAATTGACATGTGGCAAGCACTTAAATCCTGTACTAGCCTAAGCTATTTAGGACCCAAGTCAGATGTGAAGTTTCAAAATCATCAAGGCTCAGTGGCACAGACCTTGTTAGTAGATATATCTATGACAGCTTACAGGGTCACCCCTATGCACTCCACATACAGAAAAAACAGAATTCTGATTATTTTTTTACTGTTACGGCACAACATTGTCCCAGTCAATTGGATTAGGACGTACTAGATACAACAAACAGATTAAACTGTGTCTCAAGACAGTGTTCAAGCAAACATAAATCAGCACGAACTCTTGTTCCTACCCAAATAGAATCTTAGAAGGTACATAAAACTATCATAGACTACAGTTCAACAAATTCCAACTCCAAAACACACAACAAACATACAAAGCCAAGAGTTGTAATTCATCAATGTAAATATAGTTCACATCTCACTCCATCATGTATAAATTAGCGATAGTAACAAAACACAAGATAAGGCAAAAGAAAAAGAGCTCAGAAACATAGCTTCATATTTTTTATTTTCTTTTAAAACCGTAGCTTGTAGGGATGACTTTAAAGTCAATAAAACCAAAATTTGAAGATGCAATCGAGAACCACTCAAAATGAATGACAGTGTAAATAATAATCTGAATCATGTTTGGAACGAGGAAGTGGAGGACATAAGAGAAAGACAAGGAGTGAGACCTTGGAAAGAATGAGGAAGGCTTGACCGGAGAACAAGATAAGATGTATATTGAATGAGGAAAAGGAGAGTGACTGAAGAGGCAGGTTTGATAACAAAAGAAGAGAGGAGCAACTCTGTAAGCACCCTTGGAGGTGAAACACACAGAGTGTTCTTGATGTAAAACTAACCTAGATCACAATCACCTTCAAATCGTAACCAAAATTTGAAATTTAAAACAGGAAAGGGTTTCGGGTTTCCACGCCTTACATGGGCTTCTCACCCAAAACTTGAGAGCAAATCAACTCAAGAATTTTAATTGGATATTAGAGGAAATTTTTTTAAACATTCAATAATCCAAAATAAGTAGTCAGGGAGCCTTTTATAGGCTTTACAAGAAATAATTTCTAAGAAATAACTGATGTGGTACTAAACGCCCACAAAAGAACACCTACTACATCAACTAAAAAAAATATAAAACAAGTCTAAAATAAAATTAGACTAAAACCAAAGGATTGCATTATGCCGCTTCCTGAAATAGACTTGATCGAATCGCCCCATAGCGGTGTGATGTCCTTATCAATCCCCCCGGGGTGGGAACAACTCGACCCTGTCGAATGTGTGGTGGAAAGCTGCTGCTGGCTCTTATAGCGCTCCAGTAGATCGGGGTCAAGCTGCAGGAAGTCCTCAGTAATCCAAGAATTTTCTGAATCAGGTCTTCCTTTCCACTTAATAAGATAACATCGCGTCCCTCCATCTCTAGTAGAGACGATCTGATCATTCAAGATAGAATCTATGTATTCTATTGCATGGGATAATTTAGGAGGAAGTGGAGGGAGTGGGGGGCTCTCAGAAAGAAGGTCCTGGGTAGGCCCATCCACGAATGGATCAGATGGGGTATCAAAGGTACCTCTATATGAAACCAAGTCCTCAACATTAAAAGTGCAACTAATGCCAAAATCCGGTGGGAGATCCACCACATAAGCATTTGAATTGATTTTCTTAAGGATTTGGAAAGGCTCTGCTTCGCACGTACAATTTGTTTACAGTTCCGGAGGAAACCGCTCGGGTCTCATGCAGACCATTACATAATCACCAACATTAAATGTCCTTAATCAGCGATGTAAATCTGCAGAAGCTTTATAATCAGCAATATTTTTTATTATGTTCTCTCTGATCTCATGTAGTGCACGAATATGAGATGCAAATGCTGATGCAGAATCTGAAACCCTAGAATGATGATGAGCCATGAGAATTAAATCAATTGGTTGTCTATGTTTAAATCCAGTTACTATTTCAAAAGGATTAATCGTAGACCTATGACAGAACCATTGTATGCAAATTCAGTCATAGGCAAAATGAGATCCCAAGTTTTCAAATTTTTCCCAACAAGATACTTAAGGAGATTTCATAGAGCCCTATTTACTACCTCCATTTGGCCATCTGTTTGTAGATGAAAAGCTATCGAGAATTTCAATTGGCGCCCATCTTGTGCCAAAGTGTTTGCCATAAGTAACTAACAAACTTAACGTCCCTATCGGACACCATAGTTTTGGGCAACCCATGCAACTTGGCGATGTTATCAAAGAACAGGACAGACACATCTGAGGTTTTGGAGCACAGGATGAAGTGAGCCATTTTGGAGAATCGGTCAACTACTACTAGGATAGAGTCGTGCCTTTTCTGAATTTTGACAACTCTAGTATGAAATCTAGGCTCATGTCTTGCTAAGAGCAATTGGCATAGGGAATGGAGTGTAAAGTCCGACAATCTACTTTTGTTGCTTGGCCAATTGACACGTGCGACACTGGCCAACAATTTTAACGACATATTTCTTCAAGATCGGCCAGTAGAATCGGTGTTCAACAGCCTCAATTATTTGGTTCTGGCCGAAATGTCCAGCCAGACCTCCAGCATGTATTTCCCAAGAGAAAATTCCTAAGGGACATACAGGGAATACATAGCTTACTGAATCTGAATAGATAACCGTCTTATAGCAGAAAGCTGTCCATTTCACGAATGGAGCCGTCCCGTAGCGTGACGTAAATTTTCCCAAGATCGGGGCACGAGTCATACTCCTTCAATCTCTTGAATCCAATCACTTCTGCACTCATAACTATCAAAATCATAACACGCCGGCTGAGTGCATCAACGACCTTATTCTCAACTCCCGTCTTGTATTTGAGAACAAATGTGTAATTCTTGAGGAGCTTCACCCATTTGATGTGTCTCGCATTTAGCCTCTTATGAGAGTTGAGATACTACAGTGCTTCATGATCCGAATACAGTACGAACTCCTGCGGTAACAGATAATGCCACCAGTAACGCAAAGCCTGCACAACTGCATAAAATTTCTTGTCATACGTGGAATATCGTTGTCGGACGTCATTTAATTTTTCACTGAAATAAGCAACGGAATGGTTTTATTGACTCAACACACCACCTATTGCCAGTTCTAATGCGTCACGTGTAACTTCAAACGCCTTCGAAAAGTCAGGAGGGCGCATAATAGGAGCTTCAGTCATCATCCTCTTAATTCTGCAAAGTTTTGGTGGCGACAGGAGTCCACTGGAATCCCTCGCTCTTCAGGCAGTCAGTTATAGGTGTCATAATAGCACTAAGTTCTTTATGAATCGACGTTAGAAAGTGGCCAACCCGTGAAAACTTCTAACTTCCCTAATTGTTCAGGGTTGTGGCCACTCGGTGATTGCTTTCACCTTCTCAGGGTCCGCAGAAACTCCCTCGGATGAAACCACAATTCCTATGAAGACAGCCCGTCTGTACAGAAAGCACACTTCTTTGGGTTTGCATAAAACTTCTCAGCTTGGAGTGCGCGGAGGACTTGCCTCAAATGGCCTCATATGTTGCTCCAGAGCTCGGCTGTAAATTAATATATCGTCAAAGTATATCACTATGAAATTACCGATAAATGGCTGAAACAATTGAGTCATCACTCTCATAAAGGTGCTAGGAGCATTCGACAGCCCAAAGGGCATAACAAACCATTCATACAACCCATCTTTAGTTTTGAATATAGTTTTCCATTCGTCCCCTGGCCGGATTCTAATTTGGTGGTATCCACTTAAGATCACTCTTGGAGAAGATTGTAGCACTGGTATTAGATCCAGCATATCACCAAGACGGGAAATGGGGAAGCGACACTTGACGGTGATCTTGTTGATGGCACGGCTATCCACACACATATGCCATGTACCATCCTTCTTTAGCGCCAAGTGAGCGGGAACTGCACACGGGCTCAAACTCTCTTTGATGAAGCCCTTGTCAAGTAACTCTCCTACCTACCATTATAACTCTGCATGTTCTATAGGGTTCATTCTGTAGTGGGGCAGGTTTGGCAAAGTTGCTTCTGGACTAAGTCAATAGCATGTTGGATGTCTCGCATGGGAGGCAACTCACCTGGCAGATCTTGTGAGAGGATTTGGGAAAACTCTTCCAGGATTAGTTTAATGTGCTCGGAGATCTGCAGCTCGATCTTTCGATCAGCCTCTCGAGTCACGAGTGCATAACAAGTAGAAACCTCATGCAAGCACTTTTCAATTTGATCGTGGCTAATCAACTTCATTATCATCTTACCTTTGCCCTTATCACCCTTCTTTCCAACAGTTAGGACATCCACTTTGTCTTTACCTTTGTCCCTTTTTCTCGGGTTGGTGGTTTCGGTTGGTTTGGCATAATCTTCACCTTTTTGCCGTTATGTACAAACGAACATTGGTTCGTGCGTCCATATATGGTCACATCGAAGTCGAACAACCATGGTCAGCCTAAAATGATATGACCAACATCCATAGGGAGTGTGTCACACCGCACATTATCTGTGTACGTGACAAACTGGATGGGAATTTGACATCTCTCCTGAACATTTATGAAAGTAGCGTCAATTCATGTGACCTTGTAGGGGGTTTGGATGCTTCACTGGTCTCATCCCCAAGGTGGCGATTAACTTTAACGCAATGTCGTTGATGCAACTACCACTATCTACTATCACCTTGCAGCTCTTGTTTTCAACTTTTGTGCAAGTTTAAAATATGACAGTCCTTCTCTAGTCGTTGAGTGGCTCAGGTTGGGCTAAGATACACCTAACCACTCCTAATTGGGCTCGGCCTACAATAGGAGGTAGGGCTGTCACTTTTACAGTTCTAATGCACCCATTGAATTCATATTCTTCGACAGAGGCATCTGAGTCATCTTGTAGGTGCACAACCACTTCTCCATCATCATCTTCTTCTATATCTTCAATGGGGACTTTCACGAAAAGAATTTTGGTTTGACTCGGGCACTGGCTGGCAAGGTGTCCATACCCTTGACACCTGTAGCATTGGGTCCTTGGGTTGACCTTTCCTGATTCACTAACCGTTCTCCTTTCAGAGGTGGCTAGCTTTGCACCAGAAGGACCTGCTGGGTTGACGCTAGAGGAACTAGAAGTAGGTTTACTTGGGGCAGGAAAAGGTCAGCTAAAACTTGGCTTGCTAGTACTGACGGTTTTAGAGTTATACCTAAAATCAGTTCGGTGAAAATAGGATCCTATAGACTCATCTAAGTCGGTGACTAATTGATATGCCTGTTCTAGAGTCGTGGTGCCTCGAGCGATGAGTTCTCGGCAGTAATCATCCCTAAGACCAGAACTAAACCTAGATAGGGTCGGCTCGGGAGACTCTAACTCGATTGCTCCACACCGATTCAAATATTCATCAAATTTAGCAATGTAATCGGTGGCTGACTTGTTCCCCTGAGTCCATCGATTCCACTTGTCCAATAATTACTGACTGAATGACGGTAGGACATACTTTAACATAAACTTCTCTTTCATGCCTTCCCATGTCTCCACTGGGTCTTCCCTTCTGTACCTTATTATCCTCTCAAAGTTTTTTCAATATTGTCCAGCTTGTCCCGTTAGTTTCATCACGGCAAATCGAATCTTCCTAGACTCATACATGTCATACCAACAGAAATAGCAATCTATAGCCAACTGTCAGTCTATGTAAACCTATGGGTCCAAGCGCCCATCGAAGCAAGAGCATCGACTTTAACACTCTTGATATACTGGGCATCAGCGTCAGCTGTATTGTAGTGTTGAACTCGCTCTCGTCGGGGTGACCTACTGTCATTTTGGGAATTTTCCTCCTCTGTGGCTATCCTCTGATTGGTTTCTAGCCTATCAAGTCGGGTTGCTAAATCCCTACAATTGACATCAACCTGATCCCTAATTTCTTGTAGTTGTTGGTCCATCTTTTCTATCTTGTCAATGAGTGTGTTAAGCGTATCATGAATGATAGGGTTCATAGGTACCGAAGTTCTCCTACAGAAAAAGTTCTATCACTTTTAGTAGGCATGCAAGATCCTAACTAATCCTAAAAGCAAACTGTTCTAAAATGATATGTATGTTATGCAGGGGGAGTCAGAGATTAGATCAATAAAAGATAATACCAACTCTAAGCTATGTAGATTAACACGTGATTAAGAAAATATAATGCGGAGATAGTGACAAAAACACGTGTTAACACAGTTAATTCCAAGTTGAGTCAAGTAATCACAAATTTAAACTAATTTAGTTGCACAGTTAATATTAAGACAGATTTCCACTCAAGGCCAGAATCATACAACTCACTATTTAGTAGGCAACAGTCAATAAGTTCTACCTTGCGACAGATTAAAATGGCTAGCTATCTCAATTAAGTAGCAGGAATAACTGAACAGAATATTCAAAATTACCTGGGAGGCGACCGAGGCTCAAAACTAAATATGACTGTTGTAGGCGTGTAGTACTGGTCATCACGAATCCACTGCCTCAAGAACGGCTCAATTTGGACTTGAAACGAACCCCGAACGGCCTTCAGACTCGTTGAACTGCTTCTGTACTGAGTCAGAGTGGACTGAGTCAACCGAGTCGGTTCTCTGAGTTAACTCAGTTATGACGTCAGCACTGACGTCAGTGGTGATGTCAGCGGGCACGAGCTGGGCCTGGGTTAGAGCTGGTCCAGTCTGATTTTGGGTTTGGGTTGGACCCGGCCTAATCTCAGTGATAGGGTTTGTTTTAAACACCAATTAGCTTCTGATTGTCCCCGATCAAGACTTGGGGATCGATGGAGGCGGTGGTGGTGAACGGCGATGGCGACGGCTTCATCTAGGTTGGAAGGCGAAGGTGACGGTTTTGTCAGCTGAGGGGATGGGCGGTAGATCAAATAGGTGATGATCTCGTCAGATTGATGGCGGCGGAGGGCAAGGACCAGAGCGCAGTAGCACAACGCGGGGATCTAGATCTCGGCGAAATCGCAACGACTGTTACCAATGGCAGAGCATCAATCCGAAGTTGGCCGACTTACTGGAGGATGGCGGAGCTTGGATCAGGCAACAGAGCTCTGATCTGGTATCGTCGAGGCCCAGCGGTTCCGACAAGATGCTTGGAGGTCGTCGGCAATGGAGATCGACTGCGATGAAGGACTCACGAGGAGTTTATGAGATTTGGAAGAACAACGACGAACGATGAGTGGCGGGTGGACGTCGACGAGGGCGATGGTGTTAAAGATCTTCGGTGACGATGATGGTGTTGGATATCTTCAACGTCGACGACTTCGGCGTTGAAGGAAGGCAGTGACTTTGTCGTTGGATCTTGAACTCTGGTGGCATGAACCTGGTGGTGCGAGGAGGAAAGACGGAGGGAAATCAGCGGCAACTGAAGTAGCAGGGGAAGAAAATATGGGGATTTGGGTGTCTGGGTTCTGTTGGGGATGGAGGTGAACGGGAATTTTGGATTTAAGAAGACTTAGGATATTGAGGAGATTTTGAACAGTGCGGATTTTTTTTGAAGGGATCTAGGGTTTGTGGTGAATGAGAAAGAGAATTTAAAATGGAAAATTTTTGAAGGGAATTGAAAATCAGGCTCTGATACCAAATGATATAAAACTAACCCGGATCTCAATCACCTTCAAATCGTAATCGAAATTTGAAATTTAAAACAGGAAAGGATTTCGGGTTTCCGCCCCTTCCGCGGACTTCTCACCCAAAACTCGAGAGCAAATCAACTCAAGAATTTTAACTGGATATTAGAAGAATTTTTTTTAAACATTCAATACTCTAAAAAAAGTAGTCGGGGAGCCTTTTATAGGCTTTACAAGAAATGATTTCTAAGAAATAATTGATATGGTACTAAACGCCTACAAAAGAACACCTACTACATCAACTAACATAAAACCAGTCTAAAATAAAACTAGGCTAAAACTAAAGAATTGCATTACGCCACTTCCTAAAATAGACTCGATCGAATCGCCCCCTAAGCGGCGTGATGTCCTCATCAGTTCTACATGGCAAGATCTTGGAGAGGAAATGGCAAAAGGAGAAGCCAGCAAGCTCCTATGTTCGCTCCTCCCAGTTTCTCAGAAATAAAAAGAACCCGAACATTGCATTCCCTTATCCTAAGAAATCATCTTCCTCCAGGAAGTTAGATATGCTTATTTAGAAGGCTCAATAAATTCAAATTTATGGCACGGTTCAAAGTCCTGAATAAGCCCTTAAGTTAAACTATTGGCTCAACCAAATGTTCTAGCTCAATGACCAAACCTACATTTTCTTAATCCTTCGAAACTATTTATCTAGCTCACATTTACCCACAGAATTGCATGCTACTTTGAAAATATCACAACCTTCCATACGCAAATCATCGAGCCATCACCAATGAACTTTTTGTGCAGAGGTTCCTTGCAAGTATGGAAACTATTGTAAAAGTTTATAACAATGGGGTCTCTATTTTAAGTAAGAGTTTGAAGTGCGACCAATCTTGGACAACATCTTCAACACCAGTTGGCCAACTGAACTCCCCATTCCTGGATGTGTTGAACAATTAGGCAGCCAACAAGCCAGTACTAGTTGTTTGCATATATCACAATTAAGTTCTGTGCATCTGAAATACTCAAGGATATCCTGTACTTTTAGCGTTCAATAGTCCCTATAACTTCCATCGACAGCCCTAAGACTTTGCTAAGGTGGTTAAAGGTGGGGTTGGTTAGTAAGAAGTCCCAAGTTCACGTCCAGGTCATAGACTTTCAATAAAAATAAGAAAGAAAAGCGGTCCTATTGGGCAACACATACTGGGATCTCAGTAATTGGATAAAGGATCAAGAGTAAGTATATCTGAGCTAAAAGAAATGCATTATGGCGGAGGTATGTTGTTGGTTTCTTTATTTTCCTTTTTTTCTGTGGTGGCAATTGTGTTGTGTGTGTGTGTGGTGTGTGTGTGGGGGGGGGGGGGGGGGGGGGGGGGGGGGCTGGATGAGTGTGTTATGGGGGGAAGTCCACATCTATGAACCTATCTTTTAGTTAGCTTTTACGTTAGCATGTTGTGCATTGATTGTCTCAATCAATTTGGACAAATGTCAGTTTTTTCAATCAATTTGGACTAATTAAGTGTCTTCCACCTTCATGATTGGACATCCACGTATAGTATTTGGGTCTATTATCTGGATCCAGTATGATACTATAATCACCGCAGCAGTAGTTAAAGAATTTGATCCAATATGGAAACTACAATACCTAGGGACTCTGAATGACATTGCAACCATAATACTACACTATAGAATGCATGAACAGTACCCACGTGTACCATAGTGCAATAGGGCAACCTTTGTTCCTATATTTTTTTACGGGAGAAATAATTTATTTATTTCCCACGTAGTTATTGTTGCATGTTTAATTTTTTTAACATTGCTTCTGGCATTTAGTTATTGCTGTTTTGATTAATTTTAATTTGAACAAAAACTAGGAATCTAACAGTTCCATAAGAACTAGTCCAACTCGCTTTTCATATTGGATCAAGTAACCACTTTACCAAAGGTATAGATTGCAACAGTAAGATCTTCATTCAAAGGTTTCATAGGGGACAAATATGGATTTCAAGCAATCATGTTAGTTTATACTTCTCTATAATTTTTCTAATAGAAGGAACACTTTAGTATTATATCGAATGTGTCTACAGATAGTTGGTTTCTCTAATATCTAAGACAACGAGCAACTCCTAACAGGAATTTATCTCTTATTAATTTCTATAGTTATTTTCTACCCCCTTTGCTTTTTTTCTACTCCAATATGTTGTATAGTTCCACAAGGAACGGTATAGATGCTCCGTCTCAAAATTAGCAAAAGCACAATATTGGGAAAACTGTTCTAGTTTTCTGGCATTCATAAAGAACAACTTTGCACGTATAAATCTTTCACTTCCCTATCAAAACCATACCAGTTTCAAACTGAAGAATAGAAGGGGAAGTTGAGATTTTCCATTTCATTGATTGTAGGGTTCAATGAACCGTGCAATTAACAAATTAATTGTCCTTGATTGTCAAGGTATGAGCGTATAATAATTCTAGAATCATAATTAGCTAAATGGACAAGACACAGGAAAAGACACATCCATACTAAACTTAAGCAGAAACGTACAATTTCCCTCATTGCTTGACAACAACAATTCGTTCTCAAGCACGTCATCATCATCGATAATTTGGCACAATCAATTCAGAAAACTTTACTCCATAATCAAATCAATTTGTCACCATAAATAAATTCTTTTCCATTACTAGTCTCCGCCAAACATTAATCGCCCCTAAAAGAACAAAACGAAATTAATTTGCAGATAATGCCGCCAAAAAAAAGCAATATTCGATCAGGATGCTAGAACAATTAGATCCAAAAGAATCACAACAGTCATATAACTTCACTTCGCTGAATCAATCAGTTCATATCGTTTCTTTAAAATTCAAAAAAAAGAATGAGATTCGAATCGAATTATCCATATGTTACCTGAGGAGTAAACATGAGAGGCGATCTGGAGCGGCGAGGGCTATCAGGGGGAGTGTTCCCCATAGAGTCCCCGGAGCGGGCCGCCCTCGCGTGGCGGGGATCGCGCGGCGGGAAGCCCTCGAGATCGGGGCCGTCCGATCTCATCGAGGGGTCATCGTGGCCGTTCTCCAGGTCGTCCTTCGTGCTCGCGTTCCCCATCTCTCTCGCTATTTACGGACGATGCCACTCGGGGAAGTAGAAGAAGAAGCAGAAGAGGGGGGGACTTTAATTTTATTTTAAGAAAATTAAAGAAAAATAAGAAGAAAAAAAAAAAAAATTACCCAGCGTTTTGTTATGGTAGTTATTTAATGGAGACTGCGGCTCTCTCTCGCCGCGGGGGAGATTCAGAGGGCAGAGGGAATTAGGGATTTTACACAGCGGACAGAGAGAGAGGCAGAAGGATTAGTGCTGATGTGGCATGAAAGAGGCCCTCCTGTCTAAATCTCTGAACAGCAACAGTTTATTTATTTATTTTCTTCTCTTTTTTTCTTCCCCTGGACTCAAGAGAAAAACGTAATTGTCTCTGCATTCTGACACTTTAAAAAGTTATCTATAATTTTAGTATACCGCATTTGCGGTAAGAAATCGGTTGAATTTTACCGACGAAGAAGCGGAAGAGGGAGAAGAAGAGAGAAGAGGAAGAGGAAAGCGCGGATGAGGACAGAGCGACGGATAAAATTGTGAAGGGGTCACAGAAGAAAACCGCCCTTCGACCGTTTTGAAGAGATTAGCTAGAATATCTAACAACTTAATTTGCAAAGTCAAACCCACCCTGATCAATTGAGAGAAGGGGAAGAAATTTTGCTATTTGGAAGAATTTGGAGAGCATGTGTTGATTATATTAGGCAGCTTTAACAAGCAATTAAATTAGACTATTCAATGGCAAATTGTATAAAAGAGTTAATTTTTGATAATTGTTTACAATGAGTGTCATTCTTTATTTTCAAAAAAAAAACAAACACAAAAGGGGCCAAAAGGTACAATGAGACATCAAAAAATGATTAATATTTCACATGCAAACCTCAGTAGAATCAGCCTTTTTATGTCAACCCGGCTACTTTCTTTTCCCCCTGTGAAATTACATAAAAAAGGTCTTAATGCCCAACACATACACAACATAGGCATTCCATTAGCTAGACCACAGGAATATGGCTTCACTCATTGGGTACAAGTCAGCATACGTACCAACACTGTACTTATCTTGTGATCATGCATTGTTGACATTTGCCCAAATTAAGGAGTGATTTTAGAGCATTTCCAATTTCCTCTATTCTAATTCCACCAGGGCCTTGTTTGGTTGTCTGCAAGTGGTCGCAGGTGCAAGTTGTAAGTGGGAAATCATTTTGAGGTTGTAAAGAAATTTTGGGCAAGTAAGATTTTACATAGGAAACCACGCTTTCACCTGCTTTCTTGAAAATGTACTAGTACACATCATATCTTGAGCCATGTGAGTAGTGATGGGAATGACATCTCTCGTCGTTGTTGGGCTGTGGAATACAAGTATACATCTTCAAATTCAGCCAACAAAGTGACTATTGTCCCCACTTGCTTTTCTTGAGCTGCCACAATGTAAGTTGTACACTATTTTCACATGTCAGTCTAATATTTCTACAATGCTAATACTTTTAAATTGAGATGGAGAATCTCTCTCTCTCTCTCTCTCTCTCTCTTCTCTCTCTCTCTCTCTCTCAGTGTTATCTCTTTCCTCTTTCTTCTCAAGTTGCTAACCCATTTAATACTGCAGATTTTGAGCCGCGCCTAGTCTATCTTTGCAGCCAACATTGAATGCTAATGGATATAAAATCTCTCTAGAATCTAATGGGTAGGTCTTGAAACTTGTTGCCTTGAGTCTTAATTCAGAACTATGATCACATTTGAAAACAAGCAAAAAATATACACAAAAACCTGAGAGAAGTCATTGAGTTTCAATCTTATTCAATTCTTCAGCAATTTCTCAGTTAAAAAAATATCAGAGCTTTTAATTCTTCATTAAGTATCGTTATTTCATTCAATATTCTAGTGACCGGAGGATCTTGGATTTTAAAATCTACAATCATTTTGATTCTCTCTCTTAACTTCTTGATAATTAAATGCAATTATTAAAGAATGTTATTTCTTACTATTTGATTATAGAGCCTCATATTGTATATTTTATTTGTTTGTGAAATTATGCTAACTAGTTCTCACTCTTGTTTTAGAGAACAAAACTAAATCTTGTGAATTTGGGTACCCTCTTGGTGTAAAGGAGAAAGTCCAACTACGGAGAAGGAGATGGGCGGTTGTTTCCTCTTCGAAGAGAATAGTGGAAGTCCAAGATTGGGTAAGAGCGTTGGCGGTGTATTCCTTTGCTTCGGGTTAAAAGCTTATAGTGGATTTAAAATTCTAGAGAATGTGCCTCTAGGTGGTGAATGTATAAGGATCCTCACACCACCCTAAAAGCTTCGTGTTCCTCTCTCTCTCTCTCTCCTCTCTCTCTCTCTCGCACTCTTGCACTTTATTTTTCTATTATAATTGTTGCATTACTTGTTTATATCTTGACTGTTTATGATAAAATAATTATCGCACTGTTGTTGATTGTGCAAGTAGCTTTCTAACTTAAATTTTGATTATGTCGGTAACTTTACTATTCTGCCAGTGCATCTACTAATACAAATTGCATTGTGTCAGTCACTGCGCATTGTGCCAATCACTGTTGGATTGTGTCAATCTATCTCTAGTTCATTTTTAGATTCTACCAGCTGAACTGACATTCTACCAAAACATCTAGTTCTTAGATAAAATTTGAATTAGACCCCAACCCTCTTCTAGAGTCTAACAATTGGTATCAGAATTTGATACTTATTTATATAGGCTTTATATCCTAGAGATCGACCAAATGGCATCTAGCATTGACTTTATATTGTCGAAGCTGAGATCAAACAATAGACCTCCATTGTTTAATCGGACTAATTATGCCTATTGAAAAGCATGCATGAGAATACATATTCAATCTATTTATTGAAAATTTTTAGGTATGAAAGAAGATGGTTACACTTCTCTCACCGAAATGGTTTGTGAGAAAATTGTTTCTAAACCTCTTTTGGAAGAGGACAAAAAAGATTTTGCTTTAGCTAACCTTAACTCCAAGGCTGTTAATTGTATTATAAATGGATTAACTTGAAGTGAATCTCATAAAATTATGGATATTACTTGTGTTAAAAAAATGTGGAACTATCTTGAGGTTACCATGTGGGAACAAATGGGATTAAAAATAGTAAACTTAATATGATTACGCAAGAGTTTGAATCTATAAGATTATTGCCTAATGAATTGATTGATGATTTTCTTAATAGGTTCATGATCATCACCAACAACCTTCAATCACTTGAAAACGACATACTTTCTTTGAAATGAGTAACAAATCTTGAGATCTCTTCTGATAAATTACAATAGCATCATTAATCTAATTGAGATCTACAAAGATATCAACATTGTGCCTTTCCAAAAGTTGACGGAAATCTTGAAGAACACAGAGATCAAAATGAATTTTTAAAAGAAAAGAGAACAAGATGATGTCTTGCAAGTCAAAAGAAGAGCACTGCTCTTAAAGGGACATAAGATGACTCCTCAACCGAAGAAAGCACGAATAAAGAGGATGATGATCTTGCCTTTGTCATAAGAAATACAAACAAAATGATGAGAAAAAAATTCTATAAAAAAGAAAGACTTCTGCAAGCCAAACTTCAAAAGAGTTGAAGCCGGTCATTCAAATTGCTTTGAAGGCAACAAGCTCGGGCACATCAAGAAGGATTGCTTAATGTTGAAAGACAAACTAAAAAGATATAAGGAGGAGGAGGCACTTTATGTAGGTGGGATAAATCATAGCCAAGTGACTTCAAAAATTAAGAGAAAGAACAAGAGGTTAACTTGAGCCACAAATTTAAGCATTTGCTTCATGGCAAACGAACATGAGATAAATTTTTATGACTACATTAGTTTAGAAGAAATAGAAGATGCAGATGTTGAATATTCAAAAAGATTTACTTCTTTAAAAATGGAGCATGCATCATATTCTACAATTTATGAAAATATTTTGACAGAGAAAAATGATCTTCATTCAAAAATTATTAAGAAACTGAAAATCATGATTTGAAAATAAAATTGAAGAATTCTGCAAATACTGGATCAACTTCTCAGCAAAATAATGAGCATAATCAGCCTGACTGAATAGGCCCAGGCATGGTAGAATGTCATTCTACTAGATGGGGACTGACAGAATGTCATTCTACTAAAACAAAAATTCTGGTTTTTATTTTCAAAATTTTGAAAATAGCAAGTATAGTATTTTTTGCATTTATTGCATGAAGAAATGATATGTGAGTAAGTCTTATTATATTAATAAAACTATTATGCTCTTTTTATTTGGGTATCAAAACTTACTATTAACCCTCAATGACCCAAAAGATAGTGGGTACCTAAATGCGCATTACAAAATTCTTTTATAGGTGTGCAACATCTCACAACGTAGAATGAAGTGGTATCTTAATAGTGATTACTCAAGGCACATGACGGAAGATCTGAATTTATTTGTGACCTTATCAAACTGTGAAGGTGGCACGGTCATCTTTAGAGATAGTGGTAAAGGTAAAATAATTGGTATTGGTTCTTTTGATAAGAAATCTTCTCCTATTCTTATGAAGTCTTTCTAGCCGTTGGTCTAAAAACAAATCTCATTAGTGCTAGTCAACTATATGATAAAGGACTGGATGTTATTTTTAGACCTAGAAAATAGATTATCATTGATAGTAGAGACAACATTTTATTTGAAATTTGAAGTTTATAGAAATGAAAATGTATACACTTTTGACTTTAATGAGTTATCTAACCAAAGTGTTAAGTGTTTAGATGCATTAGATGAAGACTTATGGTTATGACACAAGAGACTTGGATATGTAAATTTTGATCTAATTTAAAAATTGTCCAACAAAAGGCTAGTGCAAGGATTGCCAAAATCAAAGCCTTCAAGAAAAGTGAATTTTGATGAGTCTAAAAAAAAAAAAACAGTAAACTTTTCACTCAAAAAATATGGGACCAACTTTTAAACCTTTACAACTCTTACTGATTGATTTATTTGGTCCCATGAGCACTACTAGCTTAAATGAAAAATATTATGCATTTGTTATTGTTGATGTTTTTTCGCTCTTTACTTGGATTTTATTTCTCACTCATAAAAGTGATGCATTCGGATCCTTTAGCCACTTTTGCAAATGAGTGAAAAAAAGATTGGACATTCAATTGTCAAATTCCGAAGTGATTACGGTGGAGAAATTGAAAATTTTAGTAAATTTTTTCTTGAACATGGTTGAGCATTCATTTTCTGCTCCAAAAACAACCCAATAAAATGGTGTTGTTGAGAGGAAAAAATAGGAGTTTACAAGAAATTAGATGCACCATGTTAAATGTTGAGGCGATTAACATTGTGTTTTATGTTTAAAGCGCATAATTATTCGTCCTATTTTGAAAAAGACTCCTTATTAACTTTATTATGGAAAATCCCAAACATTTCTTAGTTTAGAGTTTTTGGTTGCAAATGCTATATTCTTAATAATAAAGACCATTTGTGTAAATTGATTCAAAATCAGATGAAAGAATCTTTCTTGAATATTCTTCTAGCAGCAAAGTTTATAGAGTTTTTATGTAACGCCGATATCCCACAGATACGGGGACGTTATGATGACGCACATACGCATGACAGAAATACCCTTACGTATCAGTATAGGAAATAGCCTCCATAGATACAAGAGTTCTAGCATTAAATAAGTATAAGAATACTGCAGAAAGAAATTAGTGATCATAACAGATATGAAAATAGGGATAAGTAAGATAACCGAAACAAATCACAAAGATACCTATGAATGGTCTCGATAATAAGTCTCCTATGTGAATCCAATGAACTATCTAACAATACGATAACTCGGATTTTCAATCTAGGCACGCAAACTCAGGGTCATCAGAAAGCGACCTAGTGAGTGGTAAAATGAAGGAAGCAGTAATATATACTATAATAATACAGGCACAATAATATAGAATACATGTTTATGTATCAGTGATACCATATATAGGAATTTAATAATCAACAAAATATAATAATGTCATATTCTAATACCATGACTACCTAGCATGTTCTCATCGGGTCATGTCTATAGTAGCATCTAATTTATGTAATAATTACTGTTATATAGTGGTGATGTGATGGAAATGAACATGCAGATGTGCATATGCAATATAATCATACCACTGTGTCATGCATATACAATAATGATGTCTGCAAGGTATACAGAAAGTAGAATATATGCAATGTAGAGTATACATGTACATGAGTAGTATGTCATCACAGAAAGTGTAACATGTATCAGAAAGTGTAACAAGGCATACAGGTAACATGATAGTGGATAAATTTTCAAGAATAGTAACAAGTATAACTAAACAAGATTAAATATGTATTAGGAAAGTCATGTTATTTATACAATAATAACAATCAGTACCACCTTATATTTTAATCAATCTCTTTCATTGTCCCATATCACTTGCAGTTTATACTGGAGCCCACATTCCAGTCGAACCCATCCGGACATGGCATACATGTACCATTATCTAAATGAGAGAGTGACCAAATAACAAGTGTTCACAACGTCATTATTGTCTATACCGTTTTATTATATTAATTGGAAACCAAATGGTCAAGGAGCTCTTATCGGGTAGGTGTATCCCGTACATACCTGGGATTACGGCCTTAAACGGACCCCTGGCTGCTGAGACCGGGCCCTCCGCTAAGAGGGGAGCATGAAATAATAAACGGGAGCTTATAGAGCTATATATAATCGGTAGGCAGCACTACCATCCCCTACAGTGGGATAAATATGGATCCAGTACATCCACCCGATAAGATCTAATCAACCATCAAGTCTTCCCCATCCTCAAGTTATCTTTCTTATATATAAAGTACACTGCGTAGCAAGAACACGTATGGTGCATGGTACATGTAACATGATAACAGGACCTGAGCTCTATTGATAGCATAAAACAAGATAACGGGGAACGGGAAACAATAGATGTGGGATTCAACACATCACATATCAACAGCTAACGTATTTAGTAACATGAATAGTAATATCAGTAACAGGAATACAGAAAGATACATGCAACAATAATACTTATAATATGAACGGTGATCCATATGACCAGAATATAAAAACAAGCAATCCATGTATACCAGTGAATATATGTAACAGTGATGTGTGAACATGATATAACTGTGTATCGAGCATCCATGTAACGATGATACCAATATATGAAATGTCGGTGTCCAGTGAGTTGGCATATCTATATATCGATGGGCCAAGAAGAAAGAGTTGTGGTACGTGTAATATCATATATAAATATCAGTGATTCATGAACATGCTATAATAGTGTTATGTGTATCAGTGTTTGAGTAACAGTAATACTTGTACATGGAATAACAATATCTAATGTCATGGGTAATTATCCTAAATGCAATGTCCAATGTACTAGAATGTTCGTGTAACGATAATACAAGTGCATGTAGTAATGGTGCCCAGTGTGAGTCAAGTAACGCTGATCATATCATCTAATCGAGTATTAGATTAAGATCACAAAATTATTACATATATTTATCTATTTTAATTCTCAATTTACGTGCTAATTTACATATTATATTGATTAATTTCTGAATCTCGATTATTAGACAATCATCCATTTATATCAATATATGACATAATAAATCAGGTAATATCATAGAGTATGATTATGTTATCTATCATATTTAAAGAACAATCATGTATGTTTTAATTACAGGGATTTACCAACAAGTACATTTTATAATTAATAATTATAATGATTTACCGATAATCAAGATTTATTAAATGAAGCAGTCAACCAATTTTATTAAGCACAATAAAATATAATTTTAAAAAAAAGCACTCACAAACTGGCCATGAGAAGGTAGCTCTCTTTCCCACGATCGCAATGGTTCCAGAATCGTCCAAATTGGACTCCGGATGCTCCAAATATCGCCCGACCGCTAGAAACCATATAAAGGGGGTTAAATATGTAATTAATAAAAAGAAGAATGTAACAAATATAATTTAATAGGGGTTTTTATGAAATTTTACCTTAATGGGTTGCAGAATAGGTTTGGGCTCTTGACGGGTCGAGTTTGGATCCAATACCCAAACCCATAACACTTAAGTATAATGGGTAAAAGGGTTATTGGGTTAGAGGGCTAACGGGTTTGGGTTTAACGGGTTTTGGGTTTCAAACTAACCAAATAGGGTTAATGGGTTTCGGGTTCATACTCGAACCCAACAACATACAGCAGCAGCAGCGACAGTGCTCGCTGCTGCTGCTGCTGCTGTGGCCGGCCAGCTCAGCTGGCTGGCGACGATGGAGATCCGCCGGCGGCCGGTCTAGCTGCCGGCGATGGTCATAGAGAGAGTAAGAGAGGGAGGAGAAGAATTGGAAGAAGAAGAGGAGAAGATGAAAGAGAAGAAGAAGAAGAAGAGGAAAAGAAGAACAGGGAAAAGAAGGAGAAGAAGGAAAAGGAAAAGAAGGAGACGAAGAGAAGGAAAGGAAGAAGAGATGAAAGGGTGGCATGATGGTGGCGCAGTTTGTCGGCGTGAGATTAACCGGCCAGGGGTCGCTGGAGTTGGCGCCGACGGTGGTGGAGACCGGCCATGGAGAGAGAGAAGGTATGTGTGAGAGATGTTAGTGGAAAAGAGAGAGGGAAAGATAGTGAGAAAGAGAGAAATTTTGAGAGAGAGTGTGGCTTTGGAGAGAGACCTAAAGGGGAAGAAAAAATGGTAGTGGAGTAAGGTGGTGGAGTAAGGGAGAAGGAAAAGAAACGATTAGAGGAGAAGAAGAAAAGAAAAGAAAATAATAAATTAATAATATGTAATGAATATTTTAATTGGGTCAAAACTGAACTAGTTCCAAAAGAATCCCAAAAATTCTGTAAAATAGAGAATATTATCTAGAGATATAATATGAAAACATTTTGAATGAATTCAGTCTAGTTTGCAAATAAAAATCCTAGAAGGTTTCGCTGGTACTAGGCGATACTGGTTTGGCCGGACTTTTCATAAATTCAGAAAAATCCTCAAAAATACCCTCTCGTAGAAAATATGATTATAAGATACAAGGTGAAAGCAGATTCCCAAAATTTGACTCCATTTGTGAATTAAAAATCGTGGAACTGATTATCATCGGTCGACACCAACTACAGAGATTTTCCAAAATAATCCAGAAAATTTTCAAAAAAATCTGAAAAATCTAAAATATTAGAAAATGATATCTGAAACTGAAACTGACTCAATCTGATTAGCAGAAAGGTCAAATCAATTTTATATGTTGTATCGAGTACTGATACTGTGATATATACATCAGGGATCAGAAGGTTACATTTTAATAAACGTATTTTAATTGTTAAAGAATCTATACATGTTAATGGGTCTAATTCTCAAATTCCAAGGATTTTAGAGTATGCAGAATTGAAAACCACTGATAGAACGGATTCTGTCTTGAAAATTTGGATTTTGCCAGACCTAAACACGATCAGATTTCAGATGAGCAGAAGAAATCTGAACACCAAAGAAGCTTTGGGGCTCAACAAACATCACATCAAGAGCTTCCAAAGTCGTGGAGAACTGTCATGGATCATCTATGGATCTCATTATAATGTATCACAAGGGGTAAAACTCGATCCCATGCTCATAATGAATGTAAGCATTTGATTTTTCTTTCTCATTTAAATTAAAGAATATTGATGAAGCCTTGGATGATGAGTATTGGATTTTAGCTACGCAACATGAGCTTAGTAACTTTGATAGAAATAATATTTTGAAACTTGTTCCAAGATTCAAAGATTATTCTATTACTGGTATTAAATGTGTTTTTCATACCAAATTAGATGAAAATGACATTGTTACGAGAAACAAAGCTAGATTAGATGTCCAAAAATACAACCAGGTAGAGGGCATTGATTTGATGAAAATTTTGCACCCATTGCTAGATTAGAGCCATTCAAATGCTTTTAGCTTATGCAGCTTTTAAAAACTTTTTATTATTTCAAATAGATGTCAAAAATGAATTTATAAATGGATTTCTGAATGAAGAAGTTTATGTAAAACAACCTCCTGAATTTGAAGATTTTGATTTTCCAAATCATGTTTACAAGTTGAAAAAAGCTTAATAGGGTTTGAAATAAGCACCACGTGCTTGGTATGAAAGACTTTAAAATTTTTTAATTGATAATAGTTTTTCTAAAAGAAAACTTGATATTACTTTATTTATTATTAAACATGTTGATAATAATCTTCTATTGGTGCAAATTTATATTGATGATACTATTTTTGGTGCCACTAATGAGCTTTTTTGTGAAGATTTTTTTTCAAAAGTATGCAAGAAAAATTTGAAATGAGTCTCATGAGAGAACTCAATTTCTTTCTTGAAATGCAAATTAAACAAGAGGAGGATGAAATCTTTATCAATCAAGAAAAGAATGGTAGATAGCTTATAAAAAAGTTTAAGATGGAGAACTCAAAGGAGACTGCCACTCCAATGAGTACATCTAAAAAAACTTGATAAAGATGTTAATGGTAAGAATATTGACTTAAAGCTTTATAGAGGTATGATTGTAGCATCTTATATTTTACCGCTAGTAGATCGGATATCATGTTTAGTATTTGCTTGTGTGCAAGCTTTTGAGCGTCACCTAAAGAATCACACTTGCATACCGTACAAAGAATTATTAGATATATTAAAGGCACTTTGACTATGTTCTATTTTATCCTAAAAATACTAGTTTTGATCTATCGGAATATAGTGATGCGGACTTTGTCAGAAGCAAAATTGATAGAGAAAGTACATATGAAATTTGCCAATTTCTTAGTCATTTCCTTGTATCTTGATTTAGTAAGAAACAAAATTAAGTTGTACTATATACAACAGAAGCAGAGTACATTGTCACCGGATTATGTTGAACACAAATTTTGTGGATGAGGCAAATTTCGCAAGACCATGGGGTCCAATTTGATACTAGTAGTATATTATGTGATATACTAGTGCAATGAATTTATCCAAAAATTTAATTTTATACTCGCTCGCTAAACACATTGATGTGACACATCACTTCTTAAAAGATCATGTTTAATGTGGACATATTAAATTACAAATTTATTGACACACACAATCAACTTGTCGATAGTTTTACAAAATCATTAACCGGTTTGAACAATTTTGTAATATTACAAGGCCAGGGTATTTGTATTTTAGAATAAATGGATTTTAAAATTTTATGTGAGTTTTATACATTTTTGCAAGTATTTTTATCAATGCATAACTGTTTATGATGATTTTTGCAACTTCCTAAGTTTAAGTCTATTCTGCCAGAGGATCACCTAGTATTATTGTAACGTCTCCGTTTTCACCTCACGTATGTACGTCGCCATAACGTCTCCGTATCCTTAAGATAGGGGCGTTACAATTATACCGCTGGTTTTTTCGATTCTACTAGCAGTTAACTGAACCCATTCTTGTTTTTTTTTTTCCAATTTGTTTAATGACCAAGTTATGTAGTGTTCTGCCGCTGCAATCCTTCACCATTTCCATCGGTCTTCACCATCTCATTGCAACTCTTCACCACCACCACAATTCTTCACCATCTCCTTCAAACCCAACACCTTCTCTCTGTCCCTTTCCTACTTCTAGCCGCAACCCATCACCATGTCTACACAATCTTCAATAAAGTCTGGTCTTGGTGAAAGCAACATTCATCTTTTCAAGGTCACTACAAAACTGTGCCCTGGATTCATGAGGAAGAGCCTCATCACCAAACCCCTGCTGTCTTATCTCAACCTGTAATATCCCCTATTTAATAATACCATATAATTATTTTTAAATATTTACCTAAATTCTATCTATTATCTTATTATTATTAATTAACTTGATTTACTATCATTATTAGTATTATTATTTATGACTTGAAGACTCTTATTGCTTATATTTAGTTATTTTAAATTATTATTAATGGGTAGTATTATTATTTTCATCCAAACCCAATAAGCTCAGCCCATTCTCCTTTTCCTTTTATTTTCTTTTCCTTTTTATTCTAAGCCCACATGAGCCAAGCCCACTTCTTATTTTCATTCTTTTCCTTCTCCTTCTTCTATTTTTCTTTAAGCCTAAAAAAAAACTAAGCCCACAAGCCCACCTCTATTTTTCTTATTCTTATATTACTTATTTCTTTTAACTAAAGCCCAAATATAACTCATAACCCATTACCATTGAGATCCTTACCTATTAACCCAAAACCCAATCTTAATCCTAATCTAAATCTATAATCTAATCTAAATATATAATCATGATTCAAATTTCAATCCAACTCACATCTTAATCCTAATTACTAAATTAAGCAATTTAAATCTAACTAGAATTCAGGTTTCTAAAATATCTTATATCCTATATAAACACCCAAACACCTTTCTCTTCTACGTCAAGAGAAAACCCTAATCCCAACTCTCCCCACTTTCTCTTTTACCTCAAGAGAAAACCCTAATCCCAAATCTCTCCACTTCCATCTTTCCTTGCTCCTCAAGCTGATCATGAACGAAGAGGGGGTTTCGAGGTACAAGAATTGAGGAGAAAGCAAGGAGGAATAAGTAAATTTATATTATGAATTTAATTTCAGTTTTTTTAGGAAAAAATAATAAATTAAATTAAAATCAGAAGAATAAATTATTAATTTCAGCAATCTGCTAAAACTCACCGCAATATAATTATTAGTTCTAAGAAACTTATCTAATAAATTTTTATATGATCATTGTTTTAATACTCCACAAAACCTTGATTTGAGTAAATAAAATCCAAGAAAGTAAACCCGTTTTCCATAATTAATATGATACAAATAGTCTAATCAATACCATGTCAATATTACAAATTTTTGTATATATCAAAACCAATTCAGAACCCAACTAAAATACATGTGAGATGTACAAATACATACCTAAATTTATACACCCTTTTAAAAAATTTTACAATTTAGAAATTGAAATTTCAAAAAAAAAAAAAACAAAGAAAGAAAAAAAAAAACAACCGCCGCTGCACAGACGCCAGGTCTGCGCAGGGCTGGGCCCGGCCAGGCCACACCGGGCCTGGCCTGGCCCTGGCCGCCCGGCACTGGGCCGGTCCTGGCCATCCCGGGCCTGCCTGGCCCGGGCCTGTCTTGGCTCGGGCGTGGTTGCCCGGGCTAGCCCGCTTGGGTATGGGCTGCGCTGCATAGGGGCAGCCCCTGTACAGCAGCTCCCAAAACAAAAAAAAAATTCTTTTATTTTGGCAGAGGCCCACAAGCCTGTTTTCAGCCAAGCTCTGTATGGGCTGCCCCTTCTGGATCCACACCCGCACAACAAAATCCGACCCAACAGAAAAATTCAGATTTCTTAACATGCAGAAAATAATTAAAATAATTAGTTAAAAATATCAAAAAATAGAGAAAAATATAAATAACAATCTACACTACTTCTACTTTCTATGATAAAATTTTCAGAGGAATAGCAACATAAATTAAATCAAATTGCTCCCTTTAAAGTTAGTTTTCCTTTAGGGTAAATCTAAACCCGTTAAGAAATTTAATGCTAAAAAGTCTTTGAAAACCAAACAAAAGAAAATTTAAAATTAGTCAAAGTAAACCTATTAAATTCATGTAATTCAGAGGATCATTAAGTTAATTAACCAAGATTAAATAAATAAAAGATCCTAACAATTTCTATTGAAATACTTTATGTAGATTTATCGGGATCCTAGGATTTTGCAGTGCTTTAGATTGTGATCTAACTCAGGTGAGTGTTTCTTTTCTTTATGTAATTTTATTTTGTGAGTGTTTCACTTCTTTGTTTAATTTTATTTAATTTTATTGTGAGTGCTGTAAATCACCTAGAGAGGGGTGAATAGGTGATGAGTTAATCTAATGGTCAATAATGCGAAATTAAAAACGTATTAAATTAAACACCACGTATAACACAAGAGTGTAGCCGGATTCCCCGTGAAGGGCTCTGGACCAACTCCTCAAGATTCCTCTAAATAAGAGTTGAGGTGCCGCGTTGGCTCTCTTGGTTTAATACAAGTGTTAGCAAACAATCCCCAAGCATATAACAATTAAGCTCACAATATATATCAAGCATATAAAAATGAAAACAATATAAACATGCAAGATATAAATAAGAGTAAGAGATAGAGAGTGAGCAATCGCAAACACGGGAGATTTGTTTCGATGTTCGAACACACTTGCTCTACGTCCCCGCCTTCAACACTTGAAGGATTTCTACTATAAACCGATCCCACCGGATCACTCGGTGCCGCAACACCTACAAGGCGAGTCCACACTTGAACTCCTTGGACTCTCTAGTCCCGTACACATCGCAAGCCCACTAGCTCGCCGAGGCCGCACCTCAAACACCGAGTTCACACTAGAACTCGAAACAACGTGAACACACACGTCCGCCTCCTCAAAGAACAAGAAAGAACTTTTGGTGATCTAAACACTTTGATCACCAACAAACACTCTCACAATAACACTCCTATAGGATGAATATATCAATGGATAGCTTAAGTGTTTGTGAGAAAAACAAGGATGAAATGTGGGGTGAAAAACTCAAAGAAATCACTTTAAAAAACTCTTGATAAACTCTCCTTTTGAATGGAAGTATTTGGCTCAAATACAAGTGAAGAAAACCTCTTAAAAGAGTTAGAAAAACTGGTGCAAAACCACTTGAAAATTCTTGTTTAAAACAGCCCCCAAAAGTCCCATTTTATAGGGCTAGAAAAAACTAGCCGTTGGGGCATTTTTCAGCCCTGGCTGCTGACGGTCGACCGACCCGGTCGACCGCTGCCTGGAACAGAGAGCAGAGCTCTCTGCCGGTCGACCGGCCCGGTCGACCGGGGCTTTCCAGAGAGTAGAAGCTCTCTGCGGTCGACCGGCCCTCCAGCCAGAACTGGCGTGCACGTCTGTGCACGTCGGTCGACCGACTCGGTCGACCGACTTCAAGCTCGGTCGACCGGTCCGGTCGACCGGCAGAAGCCAGGACAGGGATTTTTAGGGATAAAAATGTTGACTTTTTAGTTTAAATAAAATCCCATAAATTCACGAAAAATCTACAAAAATAGGTTCAATATTATACTTTGATAATCAAACATGTTTGAGCAAAATCAAGACATGTTACAAACAATTTGAACTATTTTTGTAACTTGAAAATTTTGGCTAAAAACGAAAACCGTATTTTTCTAAATTGGTTTTTCAAAACTTATTTTTCCAAAACTTCTCCAAATATAAAAACAAGATATTTTAAACACTTTGAAAGCATAGAGTGTATGGATATGATCCATAACACATACATGGTGAAATATCTATGTTTTTGACATTAAGCACTAAATATGGTTTTGATTAAAGACATGTAAACTTTGAATACCAAAAATCAAACCGATATTTTCCAAAATGAAAACTCTTTTGTATTTTTTAAAATAAAAATTCTTTTATGAAAACACATCTAAATCAAGAGTGTGTGTGTGTATATGGTAACTTGAGCAATCCACCAACTATTCTATCCTTTACATTTTAACTAAAATAAAATCTTATAAAAACAAACCTAGACACAAGTCTTGATCTTGAAGTCTTCACTTGAAGTCTTCTCATCTTTTTGACTTGGTCCAAACTTGATCCATAGAGCTAGACTCCTCTTGAGTACTTGATGTGGTCTTGATGCATAGGCTCTTGAATCAAACCGTGCTAGCTCTAAAACTTAACTTTAAATCCTTTGTTGAAGCTACACACTTACTAAGATCTTGATCACAAATCTGAGACTAAATAAACACAAGATCATTAGTACCATAACTACATGAGTTGATCATCATCAAAACTAGAGTGATAGGCCTTTGGGCCAACAATCTCCCCCTTTTTGATGATGACAAAACTCATAGAGTTATATATGCATGGATTAAAGTAAAGCTTCAAAGAAGCTCTCCCTTAACTCATGCATAACAATAAATAATAAGATATGCAATGAAGGCTCATAAACATGTATGCAAATACAAGGAGATAAGCATGCATAAACAAGCATTAAACACATCAAATTCTTTTTCTCCTATTTGTAAAAACAAAGTAATATGCATAAACAAAAATCCTTCTCCCCTTTTATGAATAAAGCAAGGAAAACATGCATATATACTAAAATACTTCTCCCCCTTTTTGTCAATCATTAACAAAGGGGTTAAAGTAAACAATGTTCTCCCCCTCAAAAGTGGTGAACTCAAATCAATCAATAAAGAAATATATGCGATATACATTCATGAAGAGGAAGACGCTAAGTTAGCTTTCCTACATACATGCATTACATGAAGAAGGGATGACAAGTCCTAATTCACATAACACATAATATGCAATGCATAAGAGGATATGTGAAGCTCCGCCTATACACGTGTACCGCATAAAGAAGAGTTGTCAAGCTCCTCAATATAAGATACACTCAACATAAATCTATATGTAGAAGAGATGTTAAGCTCCCCTTGCATATAGGCAATATAAATCAAAACATTTTTAATTTTCTTATTAAAACAAAATTTTGAATTTTCTCAATGAAAACAAATTTTGAGATATCTTAAAGTAAATCAAATTTTAAGATACCAAATGTAAATAATCATTACAAATTTTGAATTTTAATTGTAATTGAAACATTTTATCAATTAAAATTTTGATACCAATGAAAGAAAGTATTTTATATTTTGATACCAATATAAATTTTCATGGATACCAATTGAAATAAATAGATAAATAGATACCAATTGAAACATATTATACATTTTGATATCAATAAAAATACTAATTATAAAAAAAAATACCAATTGAAGATAATGCATAAGCTTATATAAAGAATACCAATTGAGAAATCAATTGAAAATTAAGATTTGAAGTAAGCTTAGCATAAACATACTTTGTGCTTTAAACATGTAAATATCTTGAAAATCAAGTATAAATATATGTATTTAATTGTGCTTGATTTTCAAAACATATATATGTATGGAAAGACAATATCAATAGGAATTGATATTATGGAAATTATAAAGCATACATATATAGAAAACAAAATATGAGTATATACAAAATGAATATCAATTGAGATACCAATTGAAAATAACAATGTAAATCAAGTATATAATTCATAACTACCACCCTTTATATGCTCAAGATAAAAGATTTTTCAATAAAGCTTACAAGGCATACTCGCCCATCCGTCCACCCATAACGGCGTTGGTAGGGGTTTTCAAAAATATTTTAATAGTGAAAATCACTATCAAATGAAGAATAATAACTAGTTAAAATAATTTTTGAAAAACTAGTTAAAGATCCTTCAAAATATGAAACTAAAACATGAAACATACTAAATACATAAAGTTGTCACTCAAGATCTATATACCTCAAAAATAATCATGAAAAAATCATGAATAAACAAATAAAGTGTGAGTGCACAAGAATCATGTAATTAGCATTTTCATGAAGATAAGTCAATAAAGCTCAAAACAAACATGAATCTCATTTTATTAAACAAAAATCATGAAAATTCATTTTTCAATTAAAGATAAAAATTATAAAAATTCATTTTTCATCGTAACAAACTTCTAGGTATATGTATGTCTTTATCCAAAATTAATAATATGCATACATATTCCAAGCATAAAAAGAGTCCATAAAGTAAATTGCATGAAGGCAAATGACTCAAGGGGCATACATGTATATTTATTAGTTTTGACTCAAAATACCATATACATGAAGTAAAAACATGAAAATTGGCAAAACAAGTGTAAATGAGAGAATTATCAAAACTAGGCTATACATGTGCATATAGTGAGTACAAATGAGCAATGGAGTGCAAACATATATAAATCAAATGTGGCTCACTACTTATACAAGTATAAACACAAGTTTTGATAAAAAACTACATTTAAACTAGTATTTAGCACATGAAGCACAAAACAAATAAAATATGAACATGCTAAAAATGTGATACAAGTAAAAAGCATGTAAACTAAATTAGGAGTTTAGAGATAGTTACCACATGAACTATACTCTAACTCTCCAAAACATGGTGGTTGTCCCACCAAACCTCCTTGATAGCGGTGCATCAATATGTGTCCATCATGTCCATGTGCATCCACCATCAAGACACCATCCCTCTCACGTTTTGCGAGAGCCCGCACCTACATCAAATACACAAGGTGGGGATTTTGGTACCCATATTCTTTTGGGTCATTGAGGGTTAGCTTTGTAAGGAACCCAAACATTTTCTTAGCAAAATTAATATGATGCAACTTATCAAAACAAAACTTTGCTAAATGGCCTTTGCGGCCACAATGTGTACAAGTGTACACTCTACTATGCATATGTGTATGAGTGTGATCGTGGCGTGCAAAATGTGCATAAGCATGATGAGAGTGATGTGCATGAACATGTGGAGCTTGTTTCTTTGAAAATAAGGACTCCAATCTTTTATGGTTAAATACACATGTGCTCAAAGTTGAGCTCAAACAATTTATTTTATTTTTCAAGGATTTAATCTCATTTTTATCAATGGTTGTGGCATGAAGAGCATGATCAACAATTCTTTTCTTTTTAGAAACATTTACTTTTTCTTTTTCAACCATTTTTCTTTTCAAAGAAGTGTTTTCTTGCAAAGCAACTTCCTTTTGATTTTTCACCAAAACAATTTTATTTTTCAAAGTAGTGTTTCCTTCACAAAGATCATTCAATTTAGAAAGCAAGGAAATATTCTCATTTTTTAAAACTTCATTTTCTTTTAAAATGCATGCAACTTTATTTTGAAATGAATCTTTTCTACCAAAATGGAATCATATTTATTTTCCAACTTCTTATGATCCTTTTTAAGCATGTCATATTTTTCTAAGAGTTGTTGATAAAATGATGCTAGTTCATTATAAGGCATTTCAACATCCTCTTCTAGCTCGGATTCGGTAGTGAGCTCAAAGGGTTATCCCCTTAGACCATGTAGCACACGTTCGAGGTGTCACTTCCAACATCCGAATCGCTCCCCGCATAATATTATTCATTTTCGCCGAGGGAGTTCAAGAAGTTCCATACTACAAAAGCCGAATCAATGTTAGAAACCCTAGATAAATAATCATCATTTAGGGTACACTTTAAAGCATGTAGGGATTTTGCATTAGCCTCAATATTTTTACCATTTAAATAATAAGAGTCTTTAATAGTGGCAAAATAAACATTAACACCTAGGGCTTTGAGGTATAAGGACATCTTAACCTTCTAAGTTTGGATGTTAAGGATGTCAAAGGTGGGAGGTGTCATGAAATCCATGGTGTGTGTACAAATATTATGATTAGGTATAAATGAGGATTTTTAACTCTACGTTGTAAGACCCAAATCAAGAGTACTTGGCTCTGATACCAATTGTAAATCACCTAGAGGGGGTGAATAGGTGATGAGCTAATCTAATGGTCAATAATGTGGAATTAAAAACTTATTAAACTAAACACTATGAATAACAGAAGAGTGTAGCCGGATTCCCCGTGAAGGACTCTGGACTAACTCCTCAAGATTCCTCTAAATAAGAGTTGAGGTGCCGCGTTGGCTCTCTTGGTTGAATACAAGTGTTAGCAAACAATCCCTAAGCATATAACAATTAAGCTCACAATATATATCAAGCATATAAAGATGAAAGCAATATCAGCATGCAAGATATAAACAAGAGTAAGAGATAGAGAGTGAGCAATCGCAAACACAGGAGATTTGTTTCGAGGTTCGAGCACACTTGCTCTACGTCCCCGCCTTCAACACTTGAAGGATTTCCACTATAAACCGATCCCACCGGATCACTCGGTGCCGCAACACCTACAAGGCGAGTTCACACTTGAACTCCTTGGACTCTCTAGTCCCGTACACACCGCAAGCCCACTAGCTCGCCGAGGCCGCACCTCAAACACCGAGTTCACACTAGAACCCGAAACAACGCGAACACACACGTCCGCCTCCTCAAAGAACAAGAAAGAGCTCTTGGTGATCTAAATACTTTGATCACCAATAAACACTATCACAATAACACTCCTATAGGATGAATATATCAATGGATAGCTCAAGTGTTTGTGAGAAAAACAAGGATGGAATGTGGGGTGAAAAACTCAAAGAAATCACTTTGAAAAACTCTTGATAAACTCTCCTTTTGAATGGAAGTATTTGACTCAAATACAAGTGGAGAAAACCTCTTAAAAGAGTTGGAAAAACTGGTGCAAAACCACATGAAAAATCTTGTCTAAAACAGCCCCCAAAAGTCCCATTTTATAGGGCTAGAAAAAAACTAGCCGTTGGGGCATTTTTCAGCCCTGGTGGCTGACGGTCGACCGGCCCGGTCGACCGCCAACGGTCAGATTTTTGACCGTTGGGGCGTCGGTCGACCGGCCCGGTCGACCGCTGCCTGGAACAGAGAGCAGAGCTCTCTGCTGGTCGACCGGCCCGGTCGACCGGGGCTTTCCAGAGAGCAGAAGCTCTCTGCGGTCGACCGGGGTCGGTCGACCGGCCCTCCAGCCAGAACTGGCATGCACGTCTGTGCATGTCGGTCGACCGGCTCGGTCGACCGACTTCAAGCTCGGTCGATCGGTCCGGTCGACCAGCAGAAGCCAGGATAGGGATTTTTAGGGATAAAATGTTGACTTTTTAGTTTAAATAAAATCCCATAAATTCACGAAAAATCTACAAAAATAGGTTCAATATTATACTTTGATAATCAAACATGTTTGAGCAAAATCAAGACATGTTACAAACAATTTGAAATATTTTTGTAACTTGAAAATTTTGGCTAAAAATGAAAACCGTATTTTTCCAAATTGGTTTTTCAAAACTTATTTTTCCAAAACTTCTACTAATATAAAAATAAGATATTTTAAACACTTGAAAGCATAGAGTGCATGGATATGATCCACTACACATACACGGTGAAATATCTATGTTTTTGACATTAAGCACTAAACATGGTTTTGATTAAAGACATGTAAACTTTGAATACCAAAAACCAAACCGGTATTTTTTCAAAATGAAAACTCTTTTGTATTTTTCAAAATAAAATTCTTTTATGAAAACACATCTAAATCAAGAGTGTGTGTGTATATGGTAACTTGAGCAATCCACCAACTATTCTATCTTTTACATTTTAACTAAAATAAAATCTTATAAAAACAAACCTAGACACAAGTCTTGATCTTGAAGTCTTCACTTGAAGTCTTCTCATCTTCTTGACTTGGTCCAAACTTGATCCATAAAGCTAGACTCCTCTTGAGAACTTGATGTGGTCTTGATGCATAGGCTCTTGAATCAAACCGTGCTAGCTCCAAACTTGACTTTAAATCCTTTGTTGAAGTTACACACCTACTAAGATCTTGATCACAAATCTGAGACTAAATAAACACAAGATCATTAGTACCATAACTACATGAGTTGATCATCATCAAAACTAGAGTGATAGGCCTTTGAGCCAACAAGTGCTTTTTCCTCTTTCAGTTAACAAGAATTCTTATGATGAAGGATTTAATCTAGTTATCTAATTATGTTGGTTAAGCTAATGTTCTAGTATTTAAAAATTTTATAATTTCATGAATTACCTACATGCATTATTCGTAGTATATTATGTATTCCTGTATGCAATTAAGTACATTTGTTCTTGATAATGAACCTTCAAGATCACTACATGATATCGGTTAGGACTTTACCAATAAGACTCACCTGAATGACATTTGTGACAATCATGGGAAAAATATTGTTAGACGGTAACAACCTCGTCCTGTTTATCACGTTCACCGACATATATATCCTGTTATACATGTATCACGATTTTACTTATGATGTTGTTACTGTTATCATTACTGAGTTATCTCAGTAAATTTAGGTAACATATACATTAATAATCTTGACAACTAAATTAAACAACTTACACTGGGTTGGAAAAATTGATGGAGACAACGTCTGTATTTGTGTGGACCTAGGATTTAGGTTGCGCAGCCGAAAGAGGGTTCCACTGAAGGGTTCCCGTGGGGTGACTGGCACCCCGTCCTGTTCCTATTATACATGTTATACATGTACCTGTTCCTATTATACATGTTCCTGACTACCTTGTTGTAGGTTCTGGTTCAGCGCCAGGGGTCTGGGCCGTGGTCCCGGGTATGCACGGGACCCACCTAAAACACAGACAATGTCTCCAACCGATCAATTTCAATAACTGAGGACCTCGATTGGCATGTGTGGTAGGCGTAGTCTGGGATGCGTCTATTACATGTGGCAATTGGTGTTCGCTGACATAATTAATAATGATAAATTGTTAATGTATTGTGACTAACCGTGATCACCCGACTGTATATACATGTATAAACTATGATAGATATAGGATTGTACATCAAACTAGTGACATATGCTAGGTTATACATTTTGACATTAGTTGTTCCCTTTTGTCACGTTATTAGTTATATATTGTTCATAGTTTGCTATTGATATTGATTATTTTGTTACCTTTTATTTTCAGATTATCATGTTATTACTTACATTATTTTTTTATGTACGAGCACCTTTCTCTTTACACACACACTCATTAGGTCGCTTCTGACGACCCTGAATTCGCACGTCCAGGGCATTGGACATTTTCTTATATTATTCAGGTTTCATTGAGCTCATACGCGTTACGAGAAGCTGGAGTCTCTCTTTTCTTGATTATAGGTATTCTTGCTATTTTATTCATGTTATTTCCTGATTCTATCTTTATCGCATCCAGTTGCCATTTTCTTTCCTTTTTCATCTATTATCATTGCGTTAGATATTTATATGTCATATTGTAGTGATATTGATTTATCATAGTAGATTTTGTAACTTGTTCAGGTTACTTTAGGCTTAGCGTGTATGCGTGGGGTATTTCGTCGCGTATATACGTCGCCGACCTTTGTCGCGACTCCGTTTCCATGTATTTTGGGTAGCGGGGCGTGACAGGATTTTCTTAGTATCAGAGTTAGGTTCAACAAAAAAAGAGAACATAGATCTTACCGGTAACTTGAAACAAGTTATAGTTACACTGCAATATACATATACTATCCATACGATGATATTGACTCTATTTGGAATTGATCGCTCTCTCTTTTGGGATCCATCTCTTGAATCTTTTGATATCCCTAATTCTAACTCTTTTTCTAGAGTAATATGGGTTCCATCGAGTCTATTTTCCTGATTTTGCCTCCTGAGTTTGATCACTCTATTTTGAAGTCGGTAGCAGAGATCAGAACGCGCAACGGAAGCGAGTGGACCCGTGATGCAGTGAGAAGCGGCATGAAAGCCTTATCTTCTCTTTTAACTTGATTTTATCATTCCCTACTTTATAGAAATTTTGAGGACGAAGTTTTTGTTAAGGTGGGTAGAATGTAATATCCCCTACTTAATAATACCATATAATTATTTTTAAATATTTACCTAAATTCTATCTATTATCTTATTATTATTAATTAACTAAATCACTTGATTTAGTATCATTATTAGTATTATTATTATTTATGACTTGTAGACTCTTATTGCTTATATTTAGTTATTTTAAATTATTATTAATGGGTAGTATTATTATTTCATCCAAGCCCAATAAGCTCAGCCCATTCTCCTTTTCCTTTTATTTTCTTTTCCTTTTTATTCTAAGCCCACATGAGCCAAGCCCACTTCTTATTTTCATTCTTTTCCTTCTCCTTGTTCTAGTTTCTTTAAGCCCAAAAATACTAAGCCCACAAGCCCACCCTCTATTTTTCTTATTCTTATATTACTTATTTCTTTTAACTAAAGCCCAAATATAACCCATAACTCATTACCATTGAGATCTTACCCATTAACCCAAAACCCAATCTTAATCCTAATTCAAATCTACAATCTAATCTAAATATATAATCATAATTCAAATTTCAATCCAACTCACATCTTAATTCTAATTACTAAATTAAGCAATTTAAACCTAACTAGAATTCAGGTTTCTAAATATCTTATATCCTATATAAACACCCAAACTCTTTTCTCTTCTACCTCAAGAGAAAACCCTAATCCCAACTCTCCCTACTTTCTCTTTTACCTCAAGAGAAAACTCTAATCCCAAATCTCTCCACTTCCATCTTTCCTTACTCCTCAAGCGGATCGTGAATGAAGATGGGGGTTTCGAGGCACAAGAATTGAGGAGAAAGCAAGGAGGAACAATTCAAGTAAGTAAATCTATATTATGAATTTAATTTCAGTTTTTTAGGAAAAAATAATAAATTAAATTAAAACCACAAGAATAAATTATTAATTTCAGCAATCTGCTAAAACTCACCGCAATATAATTATTAGTTCCAAGTAACTTATTTAATAAATTTTTATATGATCATTGTTTTAATACTCCACAAAACCTTGATTTGAGCAAATAAAATCCAAGAAAGTAAACCCGTTTTTCATAAATAATATGATACAAATAGTCTAATCAATACCATATCAATATTACAAATTTTTGTATATATCAAAACCAATTCAAAACCAAACTAAAATACATGTGAGATGTACAAATACATACCTAAATTTATACACCCTTTAAAATTTTTTACAATTTAGAAATTGGAATTTCAAAACAAAAACAAAGAAAGAAAGAAAAAAAACAGCCGCCGCTGCACAGATGCCAGGTCTGTGCAGGGCTGGGCCCGGCTAGGCCATACCGGGCCTGGCCTGGCCCTGGCCGCCCAGTACTGAGCCAGTCCTGGCTCGGGCCTGGCCTGGCTCGGGCTTGGTTGCCCGGGCTGGCCCGCTTGGGTGCGGGCTGGGCTGCACAGGGTAGCCCCTGTGCAGAAGCTCCCAAAACAAAAAAAAATTCTTTTATTTTGGCTGAGGCTTGTGAGCCCAGCTCTGTATGGGCTGCCCCTTCTGGCTCCACACCCGCACAACAAAACCGACCCAACAGAAAATTCAGATTTATTAACCTGCAGAAAAATAATTAAAATAATTAGTTAAAAATATCAGAAAAATAGAGAAAAATATAAATAACAATCTATACTACTTCTACTTTCTATGATAAAATTTTCAGAGGAATAGAAATATAAATTAAATCAAATTACTCCCTTTAAAGTTAGTTTTCCTTTAGGGTAAATCTAAACCGTTAAGAAATTTAATGCTAAAAAGTCTTTGAAAACCCAACAAAAGAAAATTTAAAATTAGTCAAAGTAAACCTATTAAATTCATGTAATTCAGAGGATCATACTCCCAACTTTAAGTTAATTAATCAAGATTAAATAAATAAAAGATCCTAACAATTTCTATTGAAATACTTTATGTAGATTTACCGGGATTTTAGGATTTTGCAGTGCTTTGAATTGTAATCTAGCTTAGGTGAGTTTTTCTTTTCTTTGTGTAATTTTATTTTGTGAGTGTTTCACTTTTTGTTTAATTTTATTAATTTATTGTTAGTACTTTCCTCCTTCAGTTAACAAGAATTCTTGTGATGAGGATTTAATCTAGTTATCTAATTATGTTGGTTAAGCTAATGTTCTAGTATTTAGAAATTTTATAATTTCATGAATTACCTACATGCATTATTCGTAGTATATTATGTATTCCTGTATGCAATTAAGTATATTTGTTCTTAATAATGAACCTTCAAGATCACTACATGATATCGGTTAGGACTTTACCAATAAGACTCACCTGAATGACATTTGTGACCATCATGTTCATATTATTTAACTACTGGGAAAAATACTGTTAGAAGGTAACAACCTCGTCCTGTTTATCATGTTCACCGACATATATATCCTATTATACATGTATCACGATTTTACTTATGATGTTGTTACTGTTATCATTACCGAGTTATCCCAGTAAATTTAGGTAACATATACATTAATAATCTTGACAACTAAATTAAACAACTTACACTGGGATTGGAAAATTGATGGAGGATACAACGTCTGTATTTTGGGTGGACCTAGGATTTAGGTGCGCAACCGAAAGAGGGTTCTATTGCAGGGTTCCCGTGGGGTGACTGGCACCCCGCCCTGTTCCTGTTATACATGTTATACATGTACATGTTCCTATTATACATGTTCCTGACTACCTTACTGTAGGTCCTGGTTCAGCCCCAAGGGTTTGGGCCGTGGTCCCGGGTATGCACGGGACCCACCTAAAACACAGACAATGTCTCCACGATCAGTTTCAATAACTGAGGACCTCGATTGGCATGTGTGGTAGGCGTAGTCTGGGATGCGTCTATTACATGTGGCAATTGGTGTTCGCTGACATAATTAATAATGATAAACTGTTAATGTATTGTGACTAACCGTGATCACTCGACTGTATATACATGTATAAATTATGATAGATATAGGATTGTACATCAAACTAGTGACATATGCTAGGTTATACATTTTGACATTAGTTGTTCCCTGTTGTCATGTTATCAGTTATATATTGTTTATAGTTTGCTATTGATATTGATTATTTTGTTACCTTTATTTTCAGATTATCATGTTATTGCTTACATTGTTTTTTTTTTAGCACGGGCAATATTCTCTTTACACACACGCTCATTAGGTCGCTTCTGACGACCTTGGATTCGCACGTCCAGGGTATTGGGCATTTTCTTATATTGTTCAGGCTTCATTGAGCTCGTACGCGTTACGAGAAGCTGGAGTCTCTCTTTTCTTGATTATAGGTATTCTTGATATTTTATTCATGTTATTTCCTGATTTTATCTTTATCTCATCCAGTTGTCATTTTCTTTCCTTTATTCATCTGTTATCATTGTGTTAGATATTTATATGTCATATTGCATTGATATTGATTTATCGTAGTAGATTTTGTAGCTTGTTCAGGTTACTTTAGGCTTAGCATGTATGCGTGGGGTATTTCCTCGCGTATATACGTCGCCGACCTTCGTCGCGACTCCGCTTCCACGTATATTGGAAGCAGGGCGTGACACAACCTCTACCTGTAGCACAAGGAGAAACACAACCATCAAAAGAAAGGGGAAAGATGGGTCTGAGAATGAGAAGGTATTGTCCATTGAGGAAGAAGTCTTCCTTGTTTATGAGACGTCGAATAGATTTTACGAAGAATTCTACAATGGACCTTGCATTGTGTAAAGGTAGGTGGACTTTCTATTTATTTCGAATTATCAATTGGATGGATGTCTTGATTTTTTTTAATATCAAGGGATATGTTAGTGATGAAATCCTCTATTATGCTCACCTAGTGGGGCCTTATTCTATGGCAATTTGAGATTTAGAAGCCAACCATTTACTCTTTTTTTCTTGGTAAAGGGTTTATGATTACATTTGGGCCAACTGAACTTGGGGGAAATGTAGAGAATTTTTGCAGAATGAGTTGATATATATATATAATGAGACTTTTGAGTCTCTGTGTTGGAATGAACAAGATGCAATTTCAAAATTGTGTGGAGTCAGATGAAGTGAAATATTCAGCCTTGAAAACTCTTTCCCTATAAAACTCCTTACACCTAGAGCTAACTTGCTTGCCAAGATTGCTCAGTTTAATTTTCAGCCGCAAGGGGGCCATCTTCATATTTTTAAACAGAAACTTCACTGCTAATTTATACCATGATTAGTTGCATCATGACAAATTTGCCTGAATTTATCTTGCACCTATGTTGGAACCGAGGGAACAACTTGCATTTCCATGCTTTTACTTTCTAAAGTGTTTGCATTTTATACTGTTGATCTTTTTCATCTCTTGAAAAGCAAGGTATTGGTTATCCTACAGTCAATAGGATGTTCGTGCCCAAGATTGATCATGAGAAGTTCCTAGATGGAGAGATTGTTGCAGAAGAAGATGCAACATTGAAAAAGTTCTATCGTAGCAAAATTCCAGGTGGGAAAAGAAAAGAAAACAGATAAGGATGATGAAGAAGATATATGTGAGCCCTGATTCAGAAAGTGAACCAAGTGGCAAGCCTAATGGATTGAACAAGAAGTTCGATTTTTTGAAAAACAAGATGAAAAAGCTGAGTTCTAGCTTAAGAAGTTCAAGAAGTCTATTATGACTGATTTTGAAGAGGTTTTGAGTATCAAAAGAAGTAGTAGTCCAAGGGGTGAACCAACAGCAGTGAAGAACTTCAGCACAATGAGAGCACCAGCAGCAGTTCTGATGAGAGTCTCATAGGTAAGGGTAAAAAGCCTGTCACCAGATCAGCCTCCACCTCCAGCTAATCTGCACACCTCCTCAGCCATTTTTAGCATCTAGTTCTTCTCCTCATTCTATGTGTCTTTTGGCAGCTAGTATTAAAACTCTGAAATTTGCAAGTACTTTACTTTGATTTATGCACCTAAAACTTAGTAGTTTATTTATTTTGCTTAGTTATTTTTTTTTTTATCTAAAGCTCTGATTTATGATTCCTGCTCCCCCTGCATGCTTTACCTTCTGAATTTTGATTTTTTGCTGATGTCAAAGGGGAGAAAAACTACAAGAGATGATTGGATATTTAGCGATATAGTGACTTCACATGCTAAATTTATTTTCAGATATCAGATTTCTAATTATATGCAAGCAAACTGATATATCATTTTTCAGATTTCTAAATGATGTCTCTTAACATGCACATTGATATATGATACTTGAGCTTTGGGGCCGTTTGTTTCGCGTAAAACTCCGTAATTCGTAAATGACTTACTACCCAGTTACAACTACGGTGTTTCTTTGGACCGTAATTCGTAAAAGACTTACGTAATTCAACTAACACTCACTTGCAACCTAGTTACCACTCACTTACAGCCCAGTTACAGTTAATTTTGTGGTCATACAAATTTGTATTATTTTTTTATATTAATATTAAAATTTTTTAATATTTAACTTTTTTAATATTTATTTGCAGTATTAAAACTTTTAAAATCACCAAATAGTTAATTTTGTGTCAACTTTTTCACTCGACTTATATACATTACGACAACCAAAAACCGTAAAGTACAATACAATTTCCCACTTTACATTTTATATTACCAACCAAACACCGTAAAATTTACATACATGTAACTCATTTACAATTGTAAAAGACTTTACAATTACAACTACGAATTACGGCCAATTACGATAACCAAACAAACCCTTTATTGATCATATCAAGACAGATTCTATACTTGCATGTACACACATTTGAAAATTATCTGAAACATGCGCACATGCACACGGATAAAACATACTCTAAAACATGCACACATGCACAATAACTCTGCGCTTGCATCCCCTTAATACTCATGAGAATAGATACACTCAGTTTCAGATATTTTGGAACATGTATTTGAGATAACTTGTGGGATATTGAGTGTTGCCCATATATGTGTGTGCCTACCAAATATGTGTTTAATACTTGGATTGGTTAATGTGCACATGTGTATCTTATGATACTTGGCCAAATTGACAAATAGAGATTCTGTGCACTTATGCCTCTGAGATTATATGATGTCTATATTGATTTAAACAGGGGGAGCTTTGCTCTCTGATTATCCCCAACATTATGACAATTAGGTAAATTTCTCTTTTATCTTCCTCTTTTTTTCTTATTTTATTATCCAATCAATTTATAGGCTGCCATCACAAAAAGGGGAGATTGTAATTTCAAGAATTTTGATGATGTATATTAATCTATAAATTCGCTACTAATGAGTTTTTGTTAGTAGTTGTTATCTTATTACAAGATAAGACATATAAAAGAAGAATGGATGGATTATACAAAATGTTACATCTACATGGAGGATGGAAGGATATTAAAGCTCCACAATTTTGAGCCACATTAAAGTTATATCAAACTATATAAGAGTAATTTGGAGCAAGAAGAATCAAGTTTCAACCTTCACATTTATATGAAATATGTAAGTAATTAAAGAGTATTATAATTATCTTCATATGTCACAAATAGGAATACTTAGCACTCAATTATTTAATCTCTAAGCTAAAGTCTTCCTGGCAGAATACGTGTTCTACCAATCCATTCACTGGTAGAATAGAATGCGATAAAATCCTATTAGAATATATTTCGTAGATTTGTCTCTTTCCTTGATCACAACTTCTGAAACTTATCCTTGTCTCAGTCTCATGCTTTGATGATGGAAAAAGCATCAAGCTATTATTTAATTATTATTTCCCCACCTCTCTTGTAAATATGCTAGCACATGTCATTTCTTGACGCATGTGAATAGTGATGAGAATGTCACCTCTTGTCCTTGTTGGGCTGTTATAGTACAAGCAATACATTTCTGAATTTAGGCAACAAAGGGGTTGTTTGGTTGTAAGGAAGTGGGCGGAAGTAAGGAAATAGGGAAGTATAATCGCTCACTTCCCTATCTATCCAAACACCGGAAATGGAAAATAAGAAATCCCTTTTCCTTTTCTCTTTTCTCTTTTACACAATTATTTCCTCTCTTCCAGAGTGCTACAATTAATTTTGTGGTCATGTAAATCTCATTTTTAATAAGTTGTATCACAAAACAGTTAATTTTTTGATCATGTAAATCTCACTTGCATTCTAATTACGATCCATTTTTTATTTTTCTTAATTATTTTTATTTTAATATTATTTTACGGTCAACTTTGTGGTCAACTTTTCCATTTCTACTTTCAAATTACCATCCAAACACCGGAAAAGACAAAATATTTTTCAAACCACACTTCCCAATGACATCCAAACACCGGAAAACTTACTAACCAATTCCTAAGTTCCAAAGGGAATTATTACCTCTTCCTCAATTCTTCACTTCCTCACTTCTACCCTTAACCAAATAGGCCCAAAGTGACAATTGTCTCCCACTAGCTTTTCTTGAGCTGCCACAGTACAAGTTGTACAATCTTTTCACATGTCAGTTTAGTACTTTAAATCAGTTCTTACTATAGCTGCTACAGTGCTAATACTTTTATAATGAGAAGGAGAATCTCTCTCTCTCTCTTTTTCTTCAGCTACCATAATGTTATCTCTTTCGCTGTTTCTTCTCAAGTTGCGACACCCATCTAATGCTGCAGATTTTGAGCTATGTCTGGTCTATCTTTGCAGCGAGCATTAAATGCTAACAATCATAAATCTCTCTGAATCTAATAGGTAGATCTTCAACTAGTTGCTTGAGCCTTAAATTCAGATCTGAGATCACATTTGAAACAAGTAAGAAAATAGTCAACTAACAATAAAGTACAAAACAAAAAACTTTTAATACACACAAAAAACTAAGAGAAGTCATTGAGTTTCAATCTTCTTCAATTCTTCAGCAACTTCTTAGTTAAAGAAGTACCAGAACTTTTAATTCTTCATCAAGAGTCTTTACTCACTTCATTCAACATTATATTGATTGGAGAATCTTGGGTTTAAACTCTACAATCATTTGATCTCTCTCTTAACTTCTTGATAATTAAGTGTCAATTATTGAAGATAGTTATTTCTTAGTTTTTTTATTACATAGATACCCATATTGTATATTTTATTTGATTTGTGAAATTGTGCTAACTGGTTCTCGCTCTTGTTTTAGAGAACTAAGCTAAATCTTGTGAACTTGTGTACCTCCTTCATGTAGAGGAGAAAGTCCAACTCCGGAGAAGGAGATTGGCGGTTGTTCTCTCTTCAGGAAGAAGAGTGAAAGTTCAAGCTCAGGTGACAGTATTGGCGGTGTGATCCTTTGCTTCGGGTTAAAAGCCTATAATGGATTAGAAATCCTAAATAATAGGTCTCTAGGCGGTGGATGTAGAAGGATTCTCGAAGCACCCTAAAATTTTCGTGTTTTTCTCTCTTGCACTTTAATTTTCTACTGTAACTGTTGCATTACTTGTTTATATCGTCATTGTTTGTGACTAGTAATTATTGTAGTACTATTGATTGTGTGAGTCGCTTTTTAGCATAAATCTTGAATCTGCCAGTGACTTTACTATTCTGCCAGTGCATCTACTAATAGAAACTGCATTGTGCCAGCGCGCAATGGGATCATACCATTATGATCATTTTTCGTTTTCGTAATAATCAAAAAAACATAGAGAAAGACATGCAGACATGTAGGCTAGCATCTAGAGAGGAATAGAATAGAGCGCAGCAGAAAACCTTTTATTTGAGTTGCAACTGCATTAGAAAACCTGGAAACGAAATAGGAAAGCAATAACAATAACACATGCTTGTGTCCCAGCTCTCCAGGTTTGACCAAACAGTAATACGAATAATTTCCAGGTAAATAACCTCAGAAAGGAAGGCAGGCCACCAGTCAAAAAAAGGACATGCAATCAATAAGTGATAAACAAAAACAGCCAGACCAAGAGTTTACTTAACAAAACAAATCATGTGGCATCAAGCCTGGGAGAATGAATAATGGATGTGAAGGAAAAAGAAATGGCTGCTAGGTTATAAGCAGCTTCCATACACAAAACAACAACAACAAACTATTTATCCTAAATCTTCGCGGTCGGCTAAACTTCTAAAGTAACCCCATAAAAACTAATAATCATCATTGGGCTTGTACAAATGAGAGCAACCATAAGCATCATTGAGCTTATACCAATATACCAATATAGAAAGGTCTGCCACAGCTATGTGAAGACAACCATAATCAAATGCATCACCTGCATCAGATACCTACTAAGTGCAACACAAAGTGTCACTAGAAGTTTTCCCAGATCTTAAATTAGGTTTCCTTGTAACTACTATACGAATAACGTAATCATCCTCTTTCTTCTGTAAACTAAATTCTGCTACTTTGTCTCTAATAGTATAATACAGATTCAATTGCCCATTGTGTGAGGGAGAAGATGAAAATTGGAGTTTTCAAACTCAGTTGAATAGGACAGAGAGATTTGGACATTGGATGGAAAAGGAGACGTTAGCAGCAGAAGCAGACCGCTGTTGACAGGCCCCTAGTGGCGATCGACAGGGGATACTCGAAAACGTCATACAGAGACTTCATGGTTGTCAGTCGACAACTATGGCTCAGTCTGTCGCAGGTTGTCTGCCTATATGTTGAGGGGGTGTTGTAGGGACTTGGGCATATCTCAAAAGGTTAACCTATTATGTGGAGTAGCACAAATCTTTATATATCCAAGACATCCCATGTCTAGCCGATGTGAGACTATTTGTTTGACATCCAACTCAACAATACTGTCTGTCCTTATTAAGTCTTCTGCAGATTTTTGTAGCACAAAATGTATCTTGTCCTCCGTAAGCTTACCACTTGTGTGAATGCAACATGAACACAAGTACATCAATAACTATTTAAAATTTAAGGGAATTAGATCCCCTGCCTCATTGAATATTCAAAATTTGAGGTCTCGTAACTCCGAATAACCTTTTTCTCTCATTTTAATTCTGCTTAAAGCATAAATCTGATAATATAAGCGAGAAGATGAGAATATATAGCTCCAATATAGTTCCCCTCCTCGCTTTTTTGTTTATCCCATGAATAGTATGTATATTGGGTTCTCACGAATAGTAGACCTCTCTGTGCACCTTCTATAAATAGTAGGGAATTTTCATAATAAAATTGATGTCTTTGTTGGAGGAGAGATGATATTAAAGGAGATGCCATGCCAAGCAGCTGTAGAAGAGTGCCAAGTGCCGTCGAAGATCGCCAAGGAAGTCGACGATGAGAGGCAAAGGGACAGCGGCAGGAAATAGCAGCAGCAGCAGAAGACAGGAGGGTCGGTCGACCGGCCCGGTCGACCGACGTGCACAACATGCACAGAGGTTGGAGCGGTCGACCGGCCCGGTCGACCGAAGTGCTCTGACTGCAGGACCAAACTCTCGGGTTTTCTGGGTCGACCGGCCGGTCGACCGGAACAGACTGACTGTAATCAACCCAACTCTCGGGTTTTCTGGGTCGACCGCCGGGTCGACCGGAAGAAGGGTCGGTCGACCGTCCGGTCGACCGACAGTCGGGTTTTGGGTGAAATCTGCTGATCCGCTGATGTGGGGTATTTAAGCCTAAAGTGATTCTAGGGTTTAGGATCTCTGCGAAAAAGTATTAGCCCTAAGTTCTCTTGCATTCAAAGAGACTTAGAGCCATTGTAATCATCTTCCTAATAGAAATCTCTCCGTTGATTGCCCCGAGGACGTAGGCATTCAGGCCGAACCTCGTTAAATCTCGTCTTTGTGATTTGTGTGTTCTTCGTGTGATTGTTTTGGGTTTGTTCTTGTGCTGGAGGTCTTGGGATTCTCTATTGTTTGGTTGTTGTGATTGGATTGCGCGCACAACAAGTGGTATCAGAGCTTCCGGGTTGCACTTGGGATTTCTGAGGATTCGAAGGGCTCGAGATCTGATTCGGTGGAGATCGTGTGTCGATCTCAGATCAGAGGTAACGGGGTTCGTGGAGATCGTGTGTCGATCTCAGAAGGACTCAAGGAGGGCTCGTTGAATCGGTGGTGAAGTAGATCCGGGGAGAAACTCGATCTAGGGTTTCAAGGGACAGGTAAAAATCCGATTTTTATTTGTGTTGGGATCTATTTCAAGTTGGTGATTACTTCCGCATAGATAGAGAATCAGGAAAATCTCAATGGCAGAAGAAATAGTTTCAGCTAAGACAATGAACTCTCACCCAAGGATTGAAGTTGTTAAGTTTAATGGGACTAACAATTTCGGCATGTGGAGATGTGAGGTTATGGATGCGTTGAATGCATCAAACCTCGAAGACACTCTCCTATTGGAGAGGAAGAAGAACACTACCACTGATGAAGAGTGGGCGAAGATGAACAGATCGGCATGTGGCTTGATACGTTCATGCTTGTCACAAGACATAAAATACCTTGTGCAACATGAGACGTCAGCGAAGAAACTGTGGGAAACCCTTGAAAAGAAGTACCTGAAGAAGAGTGTAGAGTCCAGGTTGCAGCTTAAGAGTAAGCTGTATCAGTTCAGGATGAAGAAGGGGAGCACAGTCAATGAGCACATCAACCGATATACGAAGCTTCTTACAGATCTGCTGAATTTGGATGTCAAGCTAGAAGAGGAAGATAAGGCGGTCATCTTTCTGAATTCACTTCCTGCAGAGGAGTACGAGACATTCACACTGACCTTCATTAATGGAAGGCAGAGCTTGGATTATGATGAGGTGTCGTCTTCATTGATGAGTTATGAAACAAGGAAGAATGAAAGACATCCTTCTCAGACAAGTTCATCGGCAGAGGCATTGGAAGTAAGAGGTAGAGGTTCATCAAGGAAGGAAAAGGAGATTAGAGGAAGATCAAAGTCCAGGCCGGGCTTCAGGGATCTCAAGAGAAATCAGTGCGCATTCTGCAAAGAGATTGGGCACTGGAAAGTAGACTGTCCAAAGTTCAAGGGAAAGAAGAAAGAATCAAAATCTGAAGCAAATCTAGCAAAAGTGGTAAAAACTGCAAGCAGCAAATCACAGGCAGATGGATCAGATTCGGATTCTTCAGTGTTCTCGTTTTCAGTTACCACTCCCGTCATAGGCTACTCGGGGGAGAACGAGTGGATCTTGGACACAGGTGCAACATATCATGTATGTCCTCATCGAGACTGGTTTACCAGTTTCGAGAAGTTGGAAGGGTGTTCGGTCGTCATGGGCGATGATCATCCATGCATCATGGAGGGTGTTGGCACTATTCCAATCAGGATGTTTGATGGGATGGTGAGGGAGCTGAAAGAGGTGAGATATGTACCTCAGCTGAAGAGGAACTTGATCTCTGTAGGAGCTTTGGAATCATTGGGTCTTGGAGTGTCTATTAAGGAGGGAGTTCTTAAAATGACAAAGGGCTCGATGGTGGTGTTGAAGGCCGATCGCCGGAACAACTTGTATTACTTGAAAGGTAGTACAGTGACAGGGCAGGTGGCAGCTTCTACCAGTCAGAAGGAAGATTCAACCCGGCTGTGGCACATGAGGCTGGGACATGCAGGGGAGAAATCAATGCAAACTCTTGTGAAGAAAGGGTTGCTGAAGGGTGCTGAGACCTGCAAGTTGGATCTATGTGAACATTGCATCATCGGCAAGAAGACCAAGGTGAAGTTTGGCACAGCTTCACACTGCACGGAGGGTATTCTTGACTATGTTCACACGGATGTATGGGGACCTACCAAGACTGCATCGATTGGAGGTAACCACTATTTTGTGTCGTTCATCGATGACTATTCTAGGCGCTGTTGGGTGTACACTATGCGACACAAAGATGAAGTCCTAGAGCTGTTTGTGAAGTGGAAGGCTAATCTGGAGAGAAGCACGGGAAGGAAGGTCAAGGTCCTCCGTTCTGACAATGGAGGAGAGTACAAATCGGATCCTTTCCTACAGCTATGCCTTGATGAGGGCATAGAGAGGCACTTCACAGTACGGGAGACTCCGCAACAAAATGGGGTGGCTGAAAGGATGAACCGGACTTTGCTAGAGAAGGTTCGGTGTATGTTATCCAATGCAGGACTGCCAAAGAAGTTTTGGGCTGAAGCTTTGGGGTATGCATGCCATCTTGTGAACAGGTTGCCGTCGTCTGCAATAGGGGGGAAGACTCCTCTTGAAGCTTGGTCAGGAAGAACTGCTGAGGACTATGATATGCTAAGGGTTTTCGGATGTCCAGCCTACTACCATGTCAAAGAAGACAAGTTGGACCCAAGAGCAAAGAAAGGGGTGTTCGTTGGCTTCAAGCGAGGAACTAAGGGGTTCAAGATTTGGGACCAAAAGGACAACAAGTTCATAATCAGCAGGGATGTCACATTCGATGAGGCTTCTCTGATGAAGCCTACGGTCTCTAAGCAGGTGGAGACCAGCAAGACCAAGGAGCTATTGCAGCAGGTGGAGAGTGATGCAGATCCACCATCTCTAGAGGATTCAGTATCAGTTCGGATCATTCCTGAGGTGACACAGGGTGGTGATCAAGTAGCTGAAGAAAATGCTGAAAATGTTGAAGAGGATCAGGAGCAGGTCATGGGTACTGTTCCAGATTCTACTGCAGTTGGAAGACCACGGAGGAATACTAGGAGACCGGGTTGGCTCACCACTGATATGGTCGTCGCGTATGCACTTCCAGTTGTTGAAGAGGCTATTCCATCTACCTTCAGGGAAGCTGAGATCAGTTCGGAAGCAGAGATGTGGAAAGCCATGAATGAAGAGATGCAATCTCTTTATAAGAACAACACATGGGAACTTACTAAGTTGCCCAAGGGGAAGAAGGCCATAGGGTGCAAGTGGGTATTTGCTAAGAAGCAAGGATCTCTTCAAGAAGATGCAGTGCGCTACAAGGCAAGACTGGTGGCTAAAGGCTACGCTCAGAGAGAAGGAATCGACTACAACGAGGTGTTCTCCCCGGTAGTTAAACACTCGTCTATTCGGATTCTATTGGCTTTGGTGGCGCAGAATGAGTTGGAACTTGACCAACTTGATGTGAAGACTGCCTTTCTCCACGGCGATCTTGAGGAGGAGATCTATATGACACAGCCCACAGGTTACAAAGCTGCAGGGAAGGAAGAGTTAGTATGCAAGCTACAGAAATCGCTGTACGGTTTGAAGCAGTCTCCTAGACAGTGGTACAAGCGATTTGATAGCTTCATCAGGAAGAAGAAGTACACACGGAGCCATTTCGACCCATGCGTGTACTACAACAAGTTACCATCAGGTGAATATATCTATCTACTTCTTTATGTAGATGATATGTTGATTGCTTCTAGGTCAAGATCTGCTATTGATTCTCTGAAGAAGATGCTGTCGTCAGAGTTTGAGATGAAGGACCTGGGGGAAGCACGGAAAGTATTGGGCATGGAGATCACTAGAGACAGGAAAGCTGGCAGGATAAGTTTGACACAGAAGGGCTATTTGGAGAAGGTACTGCAGAAGTTTAATATCAGCAAGGATACCAAGTCTGTTAGTACACCTATGGCGCCGCATTTCAAATTGTCAGCGAAGATGTCTCCAAGGAGTGTTCAGGAGCGTGAGTATATGTCTCATGTTCCATATGCCAATGCTGTGGGTAGCTTGATGTATGCGATGGTGTGTACGCGGCCAGATATTTCACAGGCAGTCTCCATGGTGAGTCGATACATGCATGATCCTGGACAGGGTCATTGGGAAGCTGTGAGATGGATTCTGAGGTACATCAAGGGAACAGTTGATGTAGGCCTAGTATTCGAGAAGGATAACACCGGAAAGCAGGAGTGCACAGGTTATGTGGACTCAGACTATGCAGGTGACCTTGACAAACGCAGGTCGACGACGGGATATGTCTTCACATTCTCACAGGCACCGGTGAGTTGGCGCTCCACACTTCAGTCTACCGTCGCGTTGTCGACCACAGAGGCTGAATATATGGCTATGACAGAAGCCATGAAGGAGGCAATCTGGCTTCAGGGGTTGCTTGATGATCTGGGCGTGGAACAGATATATTGAAGATAAACTGTGACAGCATGAGTGCCATCTACTTGGCAAGGAACCAGGTCTATCATGCAAGGACGAAGCATATTGATGTCAGGTATCACTTTGTACGGGAGATTCTAGAGGAAGGTGACATTGACTTGTTGAAGATTCACACTTCGGAGAATCCGGCCGATATGCTAACAAAGGTGGTGTCGGGGGTGAAGTTTGCACACTGCAAAGACTTGCTCCATGTCCTTCAGGTGAAGTGAGCTTGCTGAAGCTCATTTGGATGAACTACGGACGGCTTGATCCCTTGGGCAGGGGTACGTAGGCAACCAAGTTGGTGCAGCCGCTATCGAGTCGGAATTCGGCTCAGATTTGGAAATCTTCACCGAGGTGGAGAATTGTTGGAGGAGAGATGATATTAAAGGAGATGCCATGCCAAGCAGCTGTAGAAGAGTGCCAAGTGCCGTCGAAGATCGCCAAGGAAGTCGACGATGAGAGGCAAAGGGACAGCGGCAGGAAATAGCAGCAGCAGCAGAAGACAGGAGGGTCGGTCGACCGGCCCGGTCGACCGACGTGCACAACATGCACAGAGGTTGGAGCGGTCGACCGGCCCGGTCGACCGAAGTGCTCTGACTGCAGGACCAAACTCTCGGGTTTTCTGGGTCGACCGGCCGGTCGACCGGAACAGACTGACTGTAATCAACCCAACTCTCGGGTTTTCTGGGTCGACCGCCGGGTCGACCGGAAGAAGGGTCGGTCGACCGACACAGTCGGGTTTTGGGTGAAATCTGCTGATCCGCTGATGTGGGGTATTTAAGCCTAAAGTGATTCTAGGGTTTAGGATCTCTGCGAAAAAGTATTAGCCCTAAGTTCTCTTGCATTCAAAGAGACTTAGAGCCATTGTAATCATCTTCCTAATAGAAATCTCTCCGTTGATTGCCCCGAGGACGTAGGCATTCAGGCCGAACCTCGTTAAATCTCGTCTTTGTGATTTGTGTGTTCTTCGTGTGATTGTTTTGGCTTTGTTCTTGTGCTGGAGGTCTTGAGATTCTCTATTGTTTGTTGTTGTGATTGGATTGCGCGCACAACAGACGGGACCCCCACCACGATGAGACCACCATCACCACGACTTGTATATTAGATTTAGAGAAATATGTGATCACCACCACGACACTACTCAATCAGTAAAAAAAGTATCCAATTTAGAAATGTATATTAGATGATAAATATGCTTCTGCAAAACTTGTGAGGAATTGATAAGCCCCATCAAAAGATTACTGATGAGGCCTACTAGACCAGCCTTTTGAAGTGCACTGCCATCTTTTTTGGTACAGAGTTGACTTGTACACTATGAAGCATGGACACGAACACGAGACACAGATACGACACAACAAGGAAATGGAGGCACGACAAATTCTTAAAATGTAGGATATGAGAACATGGTGATATAACTATGTATGTATATATGAATCTATATGTATACCAAAAGTTCAAAACTTGTAGTAATTAGGATGTGCTCTGTTAAATTAAATGATAAACAAAATGAAATTAAATGATTCAAATTCATAACTTCTAATCAAGTAACGAGTAAAATAAAATAAAAATCTAAAAATAATTTAATTAATACCCAACCTAGTACATGATGTGTTTTGACTCTATTAACATAGTATGCTGAAGAGATTCTTTTTCATAATTTATTTAAGAGGAGGCATCTAACTCATGATCTTTCAATTTTATCAAAGTCGTCATGGCATTAGAAATGGGGCCGACACATGAGTTTATGATTTTTTAAAACTCGACACGGCTTTGAAGTCCGATACGTGTCAGACAAGTGTCGATGTTCGAGATGTGTCCGACACAGACACGACACTCACTTTGAACTGTTCGTGCTTCATAGGGGGAGGCTTTACATGCTCAATAACCATAAGTTCAATTCTTCTCCCCTTTTTTGGACGATAAAGGGCTTACGCTAGATTGTCATATTGTGAATTTTTTTAATGTTCCAATCATTATTTTCTGTCAAAAGTGGCTACTTTTAAGTGAGAGGCAACTATTACATTTACACTTGCTGTTTTTTTTTTTTTTTTTTTGGGGTTCCTTTTGCATTACAGGGATTGGGAAATAAATTTCTTTCGCACATTCGCGTAGTGAACTCCATACTTCAGGTTGGTGTTTTACTTGGATCTTGGACATCGCCAAATTGTTTTAATTTATTATTATTTTTTAAAATTTTGGTTGTTTTTTGAGTTACATTGTTATAATCTGCAAACACACTGTCCATTTTTGCATATTCATATTTGTCGTAAGACACTAAAAGTTCTACGCAAATATGCCAGAAACCATTTTCTTCTGTCAGTGCTAAGAAAGTTTTGACTGCAAGTTTTTATGCTTTTGTTTATACAAGAAGATTGTTGATATATTGCTACACAACTATAAGCAGAAATAAACAAATAACAACCTTTCTGTTTGCCATTTTCCAGTATGACTTTATAAACCTCTCATCGCTGCTCGTAAACAGTTGCTTATCAAAGCCTCAAGTTTTAGTTTGTCCAACCACACCTTTGGCTTGAATAAGTTTCAGTTATCTTTCAATGAAAAATCTATCCTGTTCTTTGAAGAACATCTGCATGTGAGTTATATGATCACAGCTTCTCAAATTGTCCACCCTTGGATATTCTTGGTTCCATGACAGAACAAGCCTTTAAACTCGAGCACACTTTTTTTGGTGCCTAGCATGCAAGATTCTGAGGCTTCCTTTGTGCTGACTGTATTGGATGCAAATATTTTTGATGATTCTCAAAATAGTCAGAAGTTTGTATTTTTTAATTTCAGATTTGTTTTTTTTTGACACTTTCTCAGAGATATTCCTGTCACTTATTAGGGATACAAATTTCAATTTCTGTTCACTTTACACTTAAGAGACAGAAGATGTTAACAAGGCTATCACATTGATTCATGTAAACACATAATAAACTTAGGATATGTTTAATTTGTAAGAAGCGAGATATATTGAGCAACTCTAACTTTATAAGAAGAATTGAGATCTAATCCATAAAAGCCATACAAACATAGACAACTTTAATATGCAATTTTGTACAACCAAATACTATATTTTTAAATGTTTAGAAATCAATACCTACATAATATTATTTTCATTGGCATCCTTTCAGTGTTTATGCTTATCATCTAGGATTTATCACTAATGTCTGTGTCAACATAGATGCTTGCACTCTCTAGTTCACTCACGTATTTCTTGTGTCTATGAATTGATGAGACTGGAGTAGGAATAAGTTCTAAATAAGAAAGATGTAGAGTAATTCTAGAATTTGTAGGATTTAGAACTATTGAAATGAAAGTCGAACATATAAATGTAAATTTTAGGAAAATGTTGAGAAGAAATGAATGTACAGTCCAGATTGATGGTCAAGAAAATCTCAAGCGCTCATTTTCATTATTTGAGATAAGTTACTTAGATGGTAGAAGCAAGCACGATGTTCATAGAATCAACATGGGATGATTAAATTGGGGAATGTTGGATCTTTAATTAAATAAAAGGATTCGATTTATAATAATCATCCTTAGAATAAACAAGATCAAAATTATAACTTTATCTTTAACATAAATCAAACCCTAAAATATAGACCTAATCTCCATGAAGATTCAAAGATATGAAACAATTAAAATATAAGAGCGGAAGCGTACCTTAATCCATGATTGAATTCCTTAAATTGTTGGGATGAAAAAGGCCTTCCAAAAGATCCGTATTCCTCTGAGTTTTCTCCCTCTGCTTGAAGGGATCTCAAAGAGAAGAAAAAGATACATTCTTTTGAGGACCTTGATCCCTTAAATAATAACTGATTCCATCAGTTATTCTTTTTTTCAATTTGACCCTTCACTAAATTAGAAATAACATAATTATCTCTACACATTAAATCCTTGACAATTTAATACCTATTAGTCCAATTATTACCTTTATTAGATCACAATTAATTTGGACTGTACTTTATGATAGCCATATACATTAAATTTACATATGTGAGCCCACACATGTTGAATTATTTTCAATAATCTTCCACTTAGGCCATGTATGTTACCTTATAATAGTGTACACCTTATGAGCTCTAAATATTGCTATGATATAATCATGTATTCTTAACAATCTTGTCCATTGACTATACTGATATAGTGAAAAACACCTAGAGGGGGGGGGTGAATAGGTGCTAATGCTAATCTAATGATTTTTTTAAACAAGTATGAAAGAATGATGCAATCGGTCACTCAAAATAAGAAATTGAAGCCGAATTTCCCGTGAAGGGCTCTAGAACTTCTCCTCTTTGATTCTTCTAGATTATGAGTTGAGGCGCGTAATTCTTTCTTGTTGAGATGAGTAAAGACCGGAAAATGTAACTAATAAAATGGATGCAATAATAGAGTACAAGCAAGAAGTATCACAAGATATAAATGTAAAGCAATGAAAAACAATAAGAAAACAAATCGCAAACACAAGGAATTTGTTTCGAGGTTCGAGCCACCGCTCTACGTCCCCGCCTTCACCACAGCGAAGGATTTCCACTATATCTACCGAGAAAATTACAAGAGGTCTACACATGACCAGAGTACCGAACTCTTACCAATCCAATCCTCTTCACAAGAGGGATCTCAACACAAAGAACAACAAGTAACAAGGTGATAAAAAAGACCACAAATTCTCTCTGACAACTCCTTATAAAATGGAATGATTTTTGGCTCAAGAAGTATAGTGATAAAAATTTAGTTGAAAAGAGTAAGAAAAATCTTTAAAACAACTGAAAAACTTAGACCAAGAATGCACTTTAGAATTGAGGGCTTTGTAAAACTTTTCTTCTCTTTTTGAAACACAAAACAATGGGTATTTTTCTTGATTTTTGCAAGTGACCAATGCCATTTATTTATAGGGATTAGAGGAGATCTAATCATCATTATAACTAGTTTAATAGGTCAGAAATTAGCCCCCAAAGTTTCAGAGATAGCTGACTAAAACGTCACAATCAAATCCAATGATCAAAACTCAAAAAACTAGCCGTTGGGGCTGCTGGCGGCTGTCGGTCGACCGGCCCGGTCGACCAGCAGTCCATTGGCAAACTAGCCATTGGACTCGGTCGACCGGTCGGTCGACCAGAGACTAAACAAAAAAGATCTCTTTGTTCTGTCGGTCGACTGGCCCGGTCGACCGACAAAACCCGAGAGCAAGGGTCTTTCAGTCGGTCGACCAGTCCGATCGACCGGCAGACGTGCACAAACGTGCACGCCAAGACCACAAAGGCCAGTCGACCGGTGCGATCAACCGATCAGGCCTGAACTAGATCCGGTCGACCGCCCGGTCGACCGTTGGGCCTGAAACAAGATTTTTATAGGAAAAATTTTGAACTTTAAAAAATTTTTAAATAATTTTGTAATGCTATATGATTAAGTAGCATGCTATAGGGGTTGGTATACATGATATAAATAAGATGTAAAAATATAAAATAATTTGAGTCATGTATAACCATCAAGACATGCACCTAAATCAATTAACCAAAACAAAAACCGTATTTTGAAAAATGAAAGTGTGTGTATGTTTTCTTGAGCCAACTTATCATAACCACATTCTTTAACAAACTAATTCTTACAAAGGTTCTAGGTGACTACAAGGTCTTCAAATGGGCTCCTCCATATGCGATGTTGTAATAGCTTGAATCCTTGAACCCGAAATGAATCAATCTTGAGTCAAAAATACCTTCTTTTAGGGAACAAGAAATCTTGAATCCATAGAACCCTGAAACACATTTAAACACTAAAACATGATTAGTACAAATAACTATATATGTTTTGTAATCATCAAAACTTAAAAACGGGTGATTGTAACCATGGGCCAACAATCTCCCCTTTTTGATGATGATAAAACATATGAGTTATTTAACAAAAACATGGGAAAGGAGCTTGGAAGCTCCCCCTCAAATCATGCTATATATATGAATGGCTAAATACATGAAAAGTAGAAACTAAGAACTTGGCATAAGAGAGACATAGGAATTCAAAAACATATTTCTCAAAACTCATAATTCAAAAACTAACCTTTTATACCTCAAAATCTAAAACTCAAAATTCAAAACTAACTTGTTATAACTTAAAACTTAAAACTAACTTTTTATAATTCAAAAACTCAAAACTCAAAACTAACTCGTTATAACTTAAAACTCAAAACTCAAAACTAACATTTTGTAATTCAAAACTCAAAACTCAAAACTAACTTGTTATAACTTAAAACTCAAAACTCAAAACTAACTTTTTATAATTCAAAACTCAAAACTCAAAACGCATAACTCAAAACTCAAAATGCATAACTCAAAACTTAAAATAAGCTAACTTTTCTTTTTCTCCCCCTTTTTGTCATACATCAGAAAGGGTAAATATTGTTTTAAAATTTTTTCATGATTCCATAACACAAACATTCAATTCACCACAAATAAAGGAAAATCTAGCATAGTCTAGTGGTTTTGTAAAAATATCGGCAAGTTAAAAATCGGTAGAAACATATTCAATTTCAATATCGCTTTTCTCATAATGATCTCGAAGAAAGTGATACCGAATGTCAATGTGTTTAGTCTTACTATGTTGATTTGCATTTTTGGTCATATGAATAGTACTAGTATTATAACAAAATATTTTAACATGGTCAAAATGCAAATCATAGTCAAGGAGAGTATGTTTCATCTAAAGAACTTGTGCACAACAAGCTCCAGTCGCAACATACTCCGCCTCGGCGGTTGAGAGGGCTACCGAATTTTGCTTTTTGGTGGACCATGAAATAAGACAATTACCAAGAAATTGACATGTTCCACTTGTACTCTTCCTATCCACTCTACAACCCGCATAGTCGGCATCTGAAAATCTTGTCATGAAAAATTGTCCAGTCTTCGGATACCACAAACCCATTTCAATTGTGCCCTTAAGGTATCTAATAATGCGTTTTAACCGCAATCAAATGGGACTCTTTAGGACACGATTGAAATCGAGCACAAAGACATACACAAAACATAATGTCCGGCCTACTAGCCGTTAAATACAACAAGCTACCAATCATGCTACGATAAAGTTTAATGTCTACATTTGTACCTTGTTCATCCTTATTAAGCTTAGTGGTGGTAGCCATGGGAGTTTTGCTTGTCTTATCCCCTTCAAGCCTAAATCTCTTGATAAGTTCCTTCGTGTACTTGGCTTGATTGATAAAAATCCCATCCTTCCTTTGCTTGATTTGGAGACCAAGGAAGTAGTTAAGCTTGCCCATCATAGACATCTCAAATTCCTCCTTCATGCATGATTCAAGAGCTTTGCAAAGATTTTCATTAGTAGAATCAAATATGATATCATCAACATATATTTGAACTATAAGTATATCATTTTCAACATGTTTTGTAAACAAAGTAGTATCTATTTTTCATTTGTTAAACCATTAGAAATAGAAATGAAGAAAGTCTTTCATACCAAGCCCTAGGGGCTTGTTTTAAATCATAAAGAGCTTTGTCAAGTTTGAAAATAAAATCCGGATGTGTAGGATCAACAAACCCGGGGGGTTGTTCAACATACACCTCCTCTTCAATAAATCCATTTAAGAAAGCACTTTTTATATCCATTTGAAAAAGTTTAAAATCTTTATAAGAAGCAAATGCAAGTGTCATCCGTATGGCTTCAAACCGTGCTACGGGTGTAAAGGTTTCCTCAAAATCGATACTTTCGACTTGAGTGTAACCTTGGGCTACTAACCTAGCTTTATTCCTAACAACATTTTCTGACTCATCCAACTTGTTCTTAAAGATCCACTTAGTACCAATTGTTGGTCTATCGTGGGGCCTAGGAACAAGATGCCAAACTTGGTTGAGCTCGAGTTGATTGAGCTGCTCTTGCATGGCTAGCAACTAATATGAGTCGCCCTCGGCTTCGAGGATGTTCTTTGGTTCAAAGTGAGAAATAAATGCATAGTGCCCACAAAGATCATGAAGTTTAGAACGAGTAGTTACCCCTTTTGATACTTCACCTATAATAAGGTCCTTGGGATGATGTGGATTGTATCTCCAATCTTTTGGAAGTGGTTGAATAGTCTCCACTTCAACTTCTAGAATTTCATTTCCTTGAACCTCATTTTCTTGAACTTCATTTCCTTCATCATCCTTTGGCATGTCTTAAAGAGTAGGTGAGTCCTTCAAAGTAGTTTTCTCCATGTCTTCATTTAGGGAATCTATTTCTACAACATTCTTAACAAACACATTAGATTACTCAAACTTTACATGTATAGATTCTTCAATAGTCAAGGATGACTTATTGAAAACTCCATAAGCTTTACTAATATTAGAGTAACCAACAAAAATTGCTTCATAAGACTTTGCATCAAATTTACCTAAATTATCTTTAGTATTCAAAACAAAACATTTACAATCAAAAACTTTAAAGTATGAAACATTTGGCTTTCTAGAAAAATAGATGTCAAAAGATGTTTTTAAAGTATTTTTGTATAAGAAAACTCTATTTGGTATGTAGCAAGATGTGTTAACGGCCTCGGCCCATAGATAATGAGGGAGACCAAATTCATTTATCATTGTCCTAGCCATCTCTTGTAATGTACGATTTTTTCTTTCAACGATTCCATTTTGTTGTGGAGTTCTAGGACAAGATAGTTCATGTTTAATTCTATGTTCTTCACAAAAAGTGGTAAAGGGTTGGTTATTGAATTTACCACCTCTATCACTTCTTATTCTTAAAATAGAAGAATCTTTTTCCTTTTCAACTCTTTTCTTAAAGGCTTAAAAATATGAAACGACTTGATTTTTGTGTTCTAAAAAGAAAACCCAAGTAAAACGCGAGAAATCATCAATTAAAACGAAAAAAAAAACGATTCCCACTTAGACTTTTGGTTTGAGTAGGACAAAACAAATCCATATGGATCAACTCCAAGGGTCGTGATGTCATGATATCCTTGATTGACTTGAAAGAGGACTTGGTTTGTTTTCCAAGTTGGCACGCATCGCAAATGCAGTCCTTTTCAAAGTTCAAGTAAGGAATACCTTTCACTATTTTCTTATTGTTTAATTTAGATAGATGGTCAAAAGAAATGTGACCTAATCTCCTATGCCACAACCAAGAGTCATCATCAAGGGCTTTCAAACAAGTAGCATTGCATAGGATATTAGACATGTCAATCATGTATACATTGTTTTCACGAAATTTGAAAAATATACATGCATTGGATTATCTATCAATAACTCTACATGCTAGGTTATCAAAAACAACATCAAAACCTTTGTCACAAAATTGACTAACACTCAAGAGATTATGCTTGAGGCCATCAACTAAAACAACATTTTCTATTAAAGGAGATGTACCAAGTTTAACATTACCAATACCAATGATTTTTCCTTTGGTGTCATCTTCGAAGGTGACGGTGCCACCTTCATGGTATCTTGATAGGATTGCAAAGTTGTTGATATCCTAAGTCATGTGCCTTGAGCAACCACTATCAAGATACCACAATCCTTTACGTCGTTGGGCCTTAGAATGTAGCTACATCATTTAACAAATTTGTTGACTTTGGTACCCAAATTTTCTTGGGTCCTTGAAAGTTAGTATCCCGAACCCAAACATGATTATGCGATGCATTAATCCTATCATAGCAAAATTTAACTAAATGACCTTTACGGCCACAATATGTGCATGAAAAGACTTTACCATACATGAATGCATGATGTGTGTGTGGGGTGTGGGCATGTTTAGGGTGCTTGATATGATGTAAAGGTTGTGATTTATGAACATGAGCATGAATAGCATGTGAATGTTTCTTTGGGACATTTTTCTTAGGAAACATAGCTTCTAGTCTATTTTTTTTTATCAAATTCACATTTCTTCAAAACAATTCCTAATGAATCAATTTTCTCTTTTAGCATGAAAATTTCATTTTTATCAATTTGCGGAAAATTACCTTTGCAAGAAATTTTATAGTTATCAAAATCCTTTTGTGTAGAAATAGAGTAGAAAACAATTCATCCTTTTCTTTTGTAAGAGTGAAGACTTTGTGATTGAGAGATTCATTTTCCTTTTTCATTTTTAAGTATTTCTTTTTGAGAAAATCATAGTTATGAGATTTTTATAGGAAAAATTTTGAACTTTAAAAAATTTTCAAAATAATTTTGTAAGACTATATGATTAAGTAGCATGCTATAGGGGTTGGTATACATGATATAAATAAGATGTAAAAATATAAATAACTTGAGTCATGTATAACCATCAAGACATGCACCTAAATCAATTAACCAAAACAAAACCGTATTTTGAAAAATGAAAGAGTGTGTGTGTTTTCTTGAGCCAACTTATCATAACCACATTCTTTAACAAACTAATTCTTACAAAGGTTCTAGGTGACTACAAGATCTTCAAATGGGCTCCTCCATATGCGATGTTGAAATAGCTTGAATCCTTGAACCCGAAATGAATCAATCTTGAGTCAAAAATACCTTCTTTTAGGGAAGAAGAAATCTTGAATCCATAGAACCCTGAAACACACTTAAACACTAAAACATGATTAGTACAAATGATTATATATATTTTGTAATCATCAAAACTCAAAAACCGGGTGATTGTAACCTTGGGCCAACATTTAGGACTAAAAGAATTTTCGTTACATTTAGCGTAACTAAATCCACCAATAATCACATATACCAATACAACCAAATTACATAGATCAATCATGGATGCATAGCATGAAAATTACATGTAATGTGATCTGAACATGCCTATTTCTACCTAGGCCTCTCTTAAACTTTATTGAGATCAAACTTTATTATAATAAAACAGAGTGTATAAACTAAATATTTTATTTCTGTAGAAAATGTCCAAATGCACAAAAATGTGTCCAAAATACAAAATAGAGCAATGAAACATATATACAAACTCCCCACTAAACCATGATATTCTTAAATGATATAACACACATAGAAGCAGTGTGCTCATGAATGACCTTCAGTGTTAATCCTTTAGTAAGTGGATTCGCAATCATAGAGTTTGTCCCAATGTGCTCTATGAAAATCTATCCACTCTGACCTTTTACTTCACAATCAGGAACTTTACGTCAATGTGTCTTGACCTACACAACCTCATATTATTGCTGGAATATAGAACTGCTGATTTATTATCACAGTATAACTTTAATGGTCTTTTAATACCACTCACAATGCGCAGCCCAGTGACAAAATTTTGTAGCCATAATTCGTGGTTGGATGCCTCATAACATGCTACAAATCCTGCTACCATGGTGGAGGAAGTTGTGAGTGTTTGTTTAGCACTCTTCTAGGAAATAACTTCTCCAGCTAACAGGTAAATATAACCTGATGTGGATCTCCTACTATCTTGGCATCCAACAAAGTCAGATTCCGAATACCGAATGATCTCAATCTGATCTGATCTCTTATATGTGAGCATGTAATCTTTAATTCTCTGTAAATATCTAAAAACCCTTTTGGCTGCTCTCTAGTGATCCATCCCAGGGTTACTTAAATATCTGCCAAGCGTTCCAACAATGAATGATATGTCTGGACATGTGCAAACCTGAGCATACATTAGATTCCCTACAGCTGATGCATAGCGAATCTTCTGCATTTCTTTAACTTAAAGGTCATTCTTAGGGCATTAACTTAGACTGAATTTATAACCTTTTGCGACTGGGGTGTCTCCCATTTTACAATCTTACATATCATATCTTTCAAGCAACTTTCCTATATAAGTCTTTTGTGACAATTCAAGAATACCTCGAGGGCGATCTCGGTATATCTGAATTCCTTAGACAAAAGACGCCTCACCAAAATCTTTCATCTCAAATTTCTTCGATAGAAATCTCTTGATTTCGTGCAAAATTTCCTTATCATTGGTAGCAAGGAGTATGTCATCAACATACAAAATCAGGAATATATGCTTACTCTCACTGAACTTGTGATACACACAATCTTCAACAACATTTGTCTCGAAACCTAATGAGACAATTACTTGATGAAACTTGTAGTACTATTGACGAGAAGCTTGTTTGAGAATATAGATGGATTTCTTTAATTTGCAAACCATATTTTTGGGTCTCCAAAAGCAATATGTTTTCTGACTGCACCATATATATAGTTTCATCAATGTCACCATTGAGAAAGGTTGTTTTAACATCCATCTGATGTAACTCAAGGTCCAAATATGCAACAAGAGCCATAATTATCCTAAACGAGTCTTTCGATGAAACCGGAGAGAATGTCTCAGTGAAATCAATGCCTTCCCTTTGAGTAAAGCCTTTAGCTACAAGACGAGCCTTATATCTCTCACATTACCTTCTGAATCCCTTTTGGTTTTAAATATCCATTTGCAATAATGGGCTTCTTACCTTCAGGTAATAGGATAAGATCCCAAACTTTATTATCTTGCATAGACTTATACTCTTCATTCATAGCATCTATCCATTTTTGAGAGTTAGAATCCTGCATGACTTGATGGAAGTTAATTGGATCACCTTCCATCAATCCATCAGTGTCCTCATGTTCTTGGAGGAATACTATATAGTCATCTGGTATAGCATTTCTCCTCTCTCTTATGGATCTCCTTAGTGGAATCTGTTCTTGAGGTTGCTGAGTTTGTTCTTTAGGAACAATTATATCAGCTTGAGTGGGGAGTTGTTCAACATTGTCTTGTTGAGATTCCATATCTGCTTCTCAAATAATGACAAATATAGAAGCCTGTACACTGTCAAAAGTAGTGGAAGGGATCAAATCAATTCCTCATCAAAGATAATATCTCTAACTTTATTTCTCCCCCCAAACTTAACATCCTCAAAAAATGTTGCAATTCCTGTTTCAAAAATTAACCTAATAGTGGGATCATAAAACTTATGGCCCTTAGATCGCTCAGAGTAACCAATTAAGTAGCTGCTCACTATTTTGGAGTCTAATTTCTTTTCATTTGACCTATAAGGCCTAACCTTAGATGGACATCCCCAAATGTGAAAGTGCTTTAGACTAGGCTTTCGACCAGTTCAAAGTTCATAAGGTATTTTGGCAGCTGCTTTAGTTGGTACTCTGTTCAAAATATAAGTTGTTGTCTTTCTTACTTCTCCTCAGAGTGATTCTGGAAAGATAGAATGACTAATCACACTCCTCACCATATTCTTAAGAGTCCTATTTCGTCTTTCAGCCACACCATTCATGCTAGGTAAGCCTGGCATTGTGTACTGTAGGATGATTTCACATTCCTCTAGGAAGTCAGCAAATGGCCCTGGACGTTATTCTCCTGAACTGTCATATCTGTCATAGTACTCACCACCATGGTCAGATCTGACACACTTAATTTTCTTGTCGAGTTGAGTTTCAACTTTAGCTCTAAAAACTTTGAACATGTCCAGGGACTCTGATTTCTCATGAATGAAATATAGGTACCCATAACTTGAGTAATCATCTATGAATAATATAAATATCATTGACCATTCCAAGAAGCCATAGGGAATGGTCCACAGATATCCGTATGTATCAATTCTAAGACGTCTGAAGATTTGTTGGCACCTAATCTCTTATGTTTGGTCTGTTTTCTCTTGACACTCGACACAGACATTTAAGTCTTATCAAGAAAATCCAAAATACCTTCTGACACAAGTCGTTTTATTCTAGATATGGATATATGACCCAAATGCTTGTGCCATAATCTTGATGAATTTTCTTTGTTTACCTTAAGTTTTGTACAACGTGAATCCACATGCAAGGTTTCATTATATGATGCAATCATGTCAAGCAAATAAAGATTGTCTTGAATACTCAATGAACTAGTACCAATAATATTTGAATTTAATGAAAGACTAAACTGATTGTTTCCAAAAGAACAATGATAACCAAATTTGTCCAATAAAGAAACAGAAACTAAATTCCATCTAAATGACGGTACAATAAAAGTGTCTTTCAAGTCCAAATAAAGACTAGTTCCTAACAACAACTTAAAATGCCACTTAAAATGCCATATTGTCTCAATTTCTACCGACTTTTCATCGCCCACAAAGATGTATCTTTCACCATCACTTGACCTTCGGTAACTCAGGCAACCCTGCATAGAAATACTTATGTGAGTAGTAGCACTGGAGTCTAACCACCAAGTGTTTCTAGGTACTGAAGCTAAATTAACTTCAGAACAGACTAAAATAAAGAACATACCTTTCTTAGCACTCCAAGCATGATATTTTGTACATTCTTTCTTTACGTGTTCAGGTTTCTTACAAAAGAAATAATCTTTATTTTTCTTAGGTTTCTTTTGATCTGGACCCTTAGCAGCTTCATCCTTCTTTTTTTCTTGCCCTTATCCTTTGAGGTACTGATTAGATGAGCACTTTCAAATTTCTCATGCTTAAACCTTTTCTCTTCTTGCACACAATATGAAATAAGCTTATACAAAGTCCATTCTCCTTCTGACAGTTATAACTGACCTTAAATTGACTGAAGTGCGTGGGAAGTGAAATCAATATCAAACGCACGAGCAAATCCTCAGACAACTCGAGCTTTTGAGATAAGTTACTTAGATAGTAGAATCAATCACGATGTGATTCATAGAATCAAAATGAGATGATTAAAGTGGGGAGTGTTGGATCTTTAAATAAAAGGATTCAATTTATAATAATCACCCTTAGAATAAATAAGATCAAAATCATAACTTTACTTTAACATAAATCAAACACTAAAATATAGATTTAGTCTCCATTAAGATTCAAAGATATGAGAAAATTAAAATAATAAGAGCAGAAGCGTACCTTGATTCATGATTAAATTCCTTAAATTATTGGGATGGAGAAGGCTTTCCAAAAGATACGTATTCCTCTGAGTTTTCTCTCTTTGCTTGAAGGAATATCAAAGAGAAGAAGAAGAAGTTACGTTCTTTTGGGGACCATGATCCCTTAAATAATAACTGATTCTATAGTTATTCTTTTTCCAATTTGGCCCCTCATTAAATTAGAAATTATATAATTATCTTTACACATTAAATCCATGACAATTTAATACCTGTTAGTCTAATTATTAACTTTATTAGCTCACAATTAATTTGGACTATATTTTATGATAGCCATACACATTAAATTTACATATGTGAGTCCATAAATATTGAATTATTTCTAAGAATCTCTCACTTGGACCACATATGTTACCTTATAAATGTGCACCTTATGAGTTCAAAATATTGCTATGATATAATCAAGTATTCTTAACAATCTCGTCCATTGACTATACTGATATAGGACTAAAGGAATTTTTGTTACATTTAGCGTAACAAACCCACCAATAATCACATATCAATACAACCAAATAACATAGATCAATGATGGATGTGTAGCATGAAAATTACATGTAATGTGATTTGAACATGCCTATTTCTAACCGGTCCTCCCTTAAACTTTATTGAGATCAAACTTTAACATAATAAAACAGAGTGTATAAACTAAATATTTTATTTCTGTAGAAAATGTCCAAATGCACAAAAATGTGTCCAAAATACAAAATAGAGCAATGAAACATATATACAAACTCCCCACTAAACCATGATATCCTTAAATGATATAACACCCATAAAAGCAGTGTGCTCATGGAAGACCTTCGGTGTTAATCCTTTAGTAAGTGGATCCGCAATTATAGAGTATGTCCCAATGTGCTCTATAAAAATCTGTCCACTCTGGACTTTTTCTTTCATAATCAGAAACTTTATGTCAATGTGTCTTGACCTGGTCAACCTCCTGTTATTGTTGGAATATAGAACTGCTGATTTATTGTCATAATATAACTTTAGTGGTCTTTTAATACCACTCAGAATGCGCAGCCCAGTGACAAAATTTTGCAGCCATAATTCATAGTTGGATGCCTCATAACATGCTACAAATTCTGCTGCCATGGTGGAGGAACCTGTGAGTGTTTGCTTAGTACTCTTTCAGGAAATAGCTCCTCCAGCTAACAGGTAAATATAAACCGATGTGGATCCCCACTGTCTTGGTATCTAGCAAAGTCAGAATCCGAATACCCAATGATCTCAATCTGATCTGACCTCTTGTATGTGAGCATGTAATCCTTAGTTCTCTGTAAATATCTAAAGGCCCTTTTGGCTTTTCTCCAGTAATCTGTCCTAGAGTTACTTAAATATTTGCCTAGCATTCTAACAATGAATGATATGTCTGGATGTGTGCAAACCTGAGCATATATTAAACTCCCTATAGCTAATGTATAGCGAATCTTCTGCATTTCTTTAACTTCAAGGTCGTTCTTAGGGCATTGATTTAACTGAATTTATCACCTTTTGCGAATGGGGTGTCTCTCGGTTTACAATTTTGCATACCATATCTTTCAAGCAACTTTTCTATATAGGTCTTTTGTGACAATCCAAGAATACCCCGAGGGCGATCTTGATATATTTGGACTCCTAAGACAAAAGACGCCTTACCAAGATCTTTCATCTCAGATTTCTTCGATAGAAATCTCTTAATTTCGTGCAAAATTTCCTTATCATTGGTAGCAAGGAGTATGTTATCAACATACAAAATCAAGAGTATATGCTTACTCTCACTGGACTTGTGATACACACAATCTTCAACAACATTTGTCTCGAAATCAAATAAGACAACTACTTGATGAAACTTGTAGTACCATTGATGGGAAGCTTGTTTGAGTCCATAGATAGATTTCTTTAATTTGCAAACCATATTCTTTGGGTCTCCAGACATAAAGTTTTCTGGCTGCACCATATATATAGCTTCATCAATGTCACAGTTGAGAAAGGTTGTCTCAATATCCATCTGATATAACTCAAGGTCAAAATATGCAACAAGAGCCATAATTGTCCTAAAAGAGTCTTTCGATGAAACCGGAGAGAAAGTCTCGGTGAAATCAATATCTTCCCTTTGAGTAAAGCCTTTAGCTACAAGACGAGCCTTATATCTCTCCACATTACCTTCTGAATCTATTTTGATTTTAAATAACTATTTGCAACTAATGGACTTCTTACCTTAGGTAATGGGATAAGATCCCAAACTTAATTGTCTTGCATAGACTTATACCCTTCATTCATGGTATCTATCTATTTTTGAGAGTTAGAATGTTGCATGGCTTGATGGAAGTTGATTGGATCACCTTCCACCAATCTATCGGTATGCTCATGCTCTTGGAGGAATACTATATAGTCACCTAGAATAACATTTCTCCTCTCTCTTGTGGATCTCCTTAGTGGCATCTGTTCTTGAGGTTGTTGAGTTGTTCTTCAGAATTAATTACCTCAGCTTGAGTAGGGAGCTGTTCAACATTGTCTTATTGAGATTCAATATCTGTTTCTCGAACACTGACAAATATAGAAGTCTATACACTGTCATAAGCAGTGGTAGGGATCAAAATGATTCCTCGTCAAAGACAATGTCTCTAACCTTATTTCTCCCCTACAACTCAACATCCTCAAAAAATATTGCAATTTTCGTTTCAAAAATTGACCTAACAGTGGGATTATAAAACTTGTAGCCCCTAGATTGCTCAGAGTAATCAATTAAGCAGTTGCTCACTGTTTTAGAGTTCAATTTCTTCATTAGGCTTACAAGGCCTAGCCTCAGATGGACATCCCTGAATGTGAAAGTGCTTTAGACCAGGCTTTCGACCTGTTCAAAGCTCATAAGGTATTTTGGCAGCTGCTTTAGTTGGTACTCTATTTAGAATATAAGTTGCTGTCTTTCTTGCTTCTCCCAGAGTGAAGGTAGAATGACTAATCACACTCCTCATTATATCCTTAAGAGTCCTGTTTCATCTTTCAGCCACACCATTCATGCTAGGTGAGCTTGACATGGTGTACTGTGGAACGATTCCATATTCCTCCAGGAAGTCAGCAAATGGCCCTGGATGTTATTCTTTCGAATTGTCATATCTGTTGTAGTACACAGCACCACAATCAGATCTGACACACTTAATTTTCTTGTTGAGTTGAGTTTCAACTTCAGCTTTGAAAACTTTGAACATGTTCAGGAAATCTGATTTCTCATGAATGAGATAAAGGTATCCATAGCGTGAGTAATCATCTATGAATAATATAAAGTATCATTGATCATTCCAAGAAGCCATAGGGAATGGTCCACAAATATCCACATGTATTAATTCTAAGACGTCTGAAGATCTGTTGGCACCTAATCTCTTATGTTTCGTCTATTTTCCCTTGACACTCAACACAGACATTTAAGTTTAAAAAATCAAGGGAATTCAAAATACCTTCTAACACAAGTCGTTCTATTCTAGATATGGACATATGACCCAAATGCTTGTGCCATAATGTTACTGAATTTTATTTATTTAGCTTAAGTTTTGTATCACGTGAATCCACATACAAGGTTTCATTATATGATGCAATCATGTCAAGCAAATACAAGTTGTCATAAATGCTCAATGAACCAGTACTAACAATATTTAAATTTAATGAAAGACTAAACTGATTGTTTTCAAAAGAATAATTATAACCAAATTTGTCCAATAAAGAGATAAAGATTAAATTCCATCTAAATGACGGTACAATAAAAGTGTCTTTCAAGTCTAAATAAAGACTAGTTCCTAAAAACAACCTAAAATGCCCTATTGCCTCAACTTCTACCGACTTTTCATCGTCCACAAAGATGTATTTTTTACCATCAATTGGCCTTCGGTAGCTCAGGCAACCCTTGTTGGAACTTTGATTTTGATGATAACATTTGTGATGCAATTGTTGGCCCAAGGTTACAATCACCCGGTTGTTGAGTTTTGATGATTACAAAACATATATAGTTATTTGTACTAATTATATTTTAGTGTTTAAGTGTGTTTCAGGGTTCTAAGGATTCAAGATTTCTTTTTCCCTAAAGGAAGGTGTTTTTGACTCAAGTTGATTCAATTCGGGTTCAAGGATTCAAGCTTGCATATGGAGAAGCCCTAACTTGAAGAACTTGTAGTCACCTAAAACCGTTGTAAGAATTAGTTTGTTAAAGAATGAGGTTATGATAAGTTGGCTCAAGAAAACGCGCACACACTTTCATTTTTTTTTAAAATACGGTTTTTGTTTTGGATAGTTGAATTAGGTACATGTCTTGGTTGATATACATGTCTCTAAATATTTTATATTTTTACATATTGTTTATATCATGTATACCAACCCTTATAGCATGCTACTTAATCATCTAGCCATTTAAAAATATTTTAGAAATTCTTCTAAGTTCAAAATTTTTCCTATAAAAATATTATTTCAGGCCCAACGGTCGACAGACGGTCGACCACATCTATTTCAGGCCTGATCGGTCGACTGCACCAGTCGATCGGGTCTTGTGGTTTTGGCGTGCACGTTTGTGCACGTCTGCCGGTCGACCGGACCGGTCGACCGACTGACTGACCCTTGCTCTCAGGTTTTGTCGGTCGACCGGGCCAGTCGACTGACAGAACAAACTTGTGTTTTTTTGTTTAGCCTCCGGTCGACCGAGTCCAACGGCTAGTTTGCCAGTTAGACTGCCGGTCGACCGGGCTGGTCGACCGTCAGCCGCCAGCAGCCTCAACGGCTAGTTTCTTGAGATTTGTTTTCAGGATTTGATTGTGATGTTTGTGTCAGCTATCTCTGAATTTTTAGAGGCTAATTCCTGACCTATTAACCTAGTTTAAATGATGATTTGCTCATGACAAATCCCTATAAATAGATGGCATTGGTCCCTTGTTAAAATTAGAGAAAAATTCCTATTGTTTTAGTTTCCAAAAAAAAGAAAGAAAAGTTTTCAAAGTTCTCACTTTCTAAAGTGCATTCTTGGTTAAAGTTTTTCAGTGTTTTCAAGTTCTTTCTTACTTCTTTTACAACTAAATTTTCTCACTTCACTTCTTGAGCCAAAAGTCTTTCCCATTCTATAAGGAGTTGTAAGAGAGAAGTTTGTGGTCTTTTTGATCACCTTGTTACTTGTATTTTTCTTTGTGTTGAGATCCCTCTTGTGTAGAGGTTGGATTGGTGGGAGTTCGGTACTCCAGTCTTGTGTAGACCTCTTGTAATTCCCTTTGCGGATTTAGTGGAAATTCTTCACGGTGGTGGAGGCGGGGGCGTAGAGCGGTGGCTCGAACCTCGAAACAAATTATTTATGTTTGCGATTGGTTTCCTTATTGTTCTTCATTACTTTCATTTCATTCACTTGCATTTTCGGTCTTTACTCATCTCAACAAGAAAGCATTTACGCGCCTCAACTCATAATCTAGAGGAATCAAAGAGGAGAAGTTCTAGAGCCTTTCACGGAGAATTCGGCTTCAATTTCTTGTTTTGAGTGACTGGTTGCATCATACATACATACTTGTTTTAAAAAGATCATTAGATTAGCATTAACACCTATTCACCCCCCTCTAGGTGTTTTTCAATTGGTATCAGAGCTTTGGTCTCTAGGCTCTTGGCTTAACAACCTTAAAGAGATCCTATATTGCTAATCACTATATTCATTTTTCCATCCTCATACACTTAGTAAAAATGGCCGAAGGAATTAAGACCCCACTCAAGTTTGATGGTCTTAACTTTCCCATATGGAAGGTTAAGATGACTGTATTTTTGCAATCCTTAGGGAGCCGGGTTGCAAAGGCGGTGACAAGACCTTTTAGTGCACCCCTTGGTGATGAGGACACTTTGTCCGATATTGCCACGAAAGAGTTTGACGCAATGCTAGGGCACACTATGCCTTGCTTCAAGCTCTTAATGACGATAATATTTCTAGAGTCATTCATTGCAAATCCGCACATGAGATTTGGACTCACTTACTTGTCACTCATGAGGGAACCTCACAAGTAAAGAGGGCAAAAATCGACCTTCTTCGTTCCCAATATGAAAACTTCTCTATACAAGAGAATGAAACCATAGATAATATGGTTACTAAATTTACAAAGATTACTAATGGACTTTCTTCTTTAGGTGACGGCATTGACAACGACCAAAAAGTGAGGAAGATCATCCGTGCACTCCCTCCATCTTGGGAAGTCAAAGCCATAACTTTGAAGCAGCTCAATGACAAGGAAGAAATGGAGCTTATCGGTCTCATTGGGAATCTCAAGACCTATGAGATGGAAAGAAAAGCAAGAGAAGAGATGGCTCCTCCCAAGAAGAAAGCTATTGCCTTCAAGAGCTCTTCCACCTACTCCGACGAGGATGATGAAGAAGAGGATGATGAAGATCTTTCTCTTCTTGTAAAGAACGTTCGGAGAATGTACAACAAGGCAAAGTTCCAAATAGAAGGAGATGGCAAGGTAAAGAAGAGAAGAAAATCATTTGCTTCAATTACCGGAAGTCGGGTTACATTGTTGCGGAATGTCCGGAAAACAAAGGCAAACCCTCCACCTCCAAGAAGCCTTACAAAAAGAAAGCTTTAAAGGCTACTTCGGATTCGAAGAGTGAATCTGATGAGGAAGTCGACACCGCCAACGTGTGCTTCATGGCAAATGAAAGACAAGCAAGGTAACTCCTGATACTTCCATTGATTGTGAACTATTTATAGATGAACTAGGAGAAGCTTTTGAAGAACAATCTCATAACTATGATTTTCTTAAAAGAAATACTTGAAAATGAAAAAGGAAAATGAATCACTCAACCACAAAGTTTTCATTCTCACAAAAGAAAAAGATGAATTGTTTTCAACTCTCTCTTCTACTCGAAAGGATTTTGATGACTATAAGATTTCTTACAAAGGTAAATTTTCACAAATTGATGAAAACGAGATTTCTTTGCTAAAGAAGAAAATTGATTCATTAGGAGTAGTTTTGAAGAAATGTGAATTTGATAAAACTAGACTAGAGTCTATGTTTCCTAAGGAACATGTCCCAAAGAAACATTCACATACTATTCATGCCCATGTTCATAAATCACAACCTTTACATCATGCTAAGTACTCTAAACATGCCCACACTCCACACACTCATCATGCATTCATGTATGGTAATGTGTATGCATGCACATATTGTGGCCGTAAAGGTTATTTGGTTAAATTTTGCTATGATAGGATTAATGCATTGCATAATCATATTTGGGTTCGGAATACTAACATTTAAGGACCCAAGAAAGTTTGGGTACCAAAGTCAACAAATTTGTTAAATGATGTAGGTACATTCCAAAGCCCAACGATGTAAGGAGTTGTGGTATCTAGATAGTGGTTGCTCAAGGCACATGACTTGGGATATCAACAGCTTCGCAACCCTATCAAGATACCATGAAGGTGGCACCGTCACCTTCGGAGATAACGCCAAAGGAAAAATCATTGGTATTGGTAATGTTAAACTTGAAACATCTCCTTTAATAGAAAATGTTGTTTTAGTTGATGGCCTCAAGCATAATCTCTTGAGTGTGAGTCAACTTTGTGATAAAGGTTTTGATATTGTTTTGATGACCTAGCATGTAGAGTTATTGATAGACAATCCAATACATATATATTTTCTGGATTTCGTAAAAATAATGTATACATGATTGACATGTCTAATATGCTATGCAATGCTACTTGTTTGAAAGCCCTCGATGATGACTCTTGGTTGTGGCATAGGAGATTAGGCCACATTCTTTTAACCATCTATCTAGATTAAATAATAAGGAAATGGTGAAAGGAATACCTTACTTGAAATTTGAAAAGGACCGCATTTGCGATGCGTGCCAACTTAGGAAACAAACCAAGTCCTTTTTCAAGTCAATAAAGGATATCATGACATCACGACCTTTGGAGTTGATTTATATGGATTTGTTTGGTCCTACACAAACCAAAAGTCTAAGTGGGAATCGTTTTGCTTTCGTTTTAGTTGATGATTTCTCTCGCTTTACTTGGGTTTTCTTCTTAGAACACAAACATCAAGCCTTTTCATATTTTCAAGCCTTTAAGAAAAGAGTTGAAAAGGAAAAAGATTCTTCTATTTTAAGAATAAGAAGTGATAGAGGTGGTGAATTCAATAACCAACCCTTTACCACTTTTTGCGAAGAACATGGAATTAAGCATGAACTATCTTGTCCTTGAACTCCACAACAAAATGGAGTCGTTGAAAGGAAAAATCGTACATTACAAGAGATGACTAGGACAATGATAAATGAGTATGGTCTCCCTCATTATCTATGGGCCGAGACCGTTAACACATCTTGCTACATATCAAATAGGGTTTTCTTATGCAAAAACACTTCTAAAACATCTTTTGAGATTTATTTTTCTAGAAAGCCAAATGTTTCATACTTTAAAGTTTTTGGTTGTAAATGTTTTATTTTGAATACTCAAGATAATTTAGGTAAATTTGATGCAAAATTTTATGAAGCAATTTTGTTGGTTACTCTATCATCAGTAAAGCTTATAGAGTCTTTCAATAAATCATCCTTGACTATTGAAGAATCTATACATGTAAAGTTTGAGGAATCTAATATGTTTGTTGAGAATATTGTAGAAATAGATTCCCTAAATGAAGACATGAAGAAAATTTCTTTGAAGGACTCACCTACTCTTGAAGACATGCCAAAGGGTGATGAAGAAAATGAAGTTCAAGAAGTTGAAGTGGAGACTACTCAACCACTTCTAAAAGATTGGAGATTCAATCCACATCATCCCAAGGATCTTATTATAGGTGAAGTATCAAAAGGGGTAACTACTCACTTTAAACTTCATGATCTTTGTGGGCACTATGCATTTTTTTCTCATTTTGAACCAAAGAACATCCTCGAAGCCGAGGACGACTCATATTGGTTGCTTGCCATGCAAGAGGAGCTCAATCAATTCGAGCGCAACCAAGTTTGGCACCTTATTCCTAGGCCCCACGATAGACCAACAATTGGTACTAAGTGGATCTTTGAGAACAAGTTAGATGAGTCGAAAAATATTGTTAGGAATAAAGCTAGGTTAGTGGCCCAAGGTCACACTCAAGTCGAAGGTATCGATTTTGAGGAAACCTTTGCAATCGTAGCACGGCTTGAAGCCATACGGATGACACTTGCATTTGCTTCATATAAAGATTTTAAACTTTTTCAAATGGATGTAAAAAGTGCTTTCTTAAATGGATTTATTTAAGAGGAGGTGTATGTTGAACAACCCCCCGGGTTTGTTGATCCTACACATCCGGATTTTATTTTCAAACTAGACAAAGCTCTTTATGGCTTAAAACAAGCCCCTAGGGCTTGGTATGAAAGACTTTCTTCATTTCTTATTTCTAATGGTTTTAATAAAGGAAAAATAGATACTACTTTGTTTACCAAACATGCTGAAAATGATATACTTATAGTTTAAATATATGTTGATGATATCATATTTGGTTCTACTAATGAAAATCTTTGCAAAGCTCTTGAATCATGCATGAAGGAGGAATTTGAGATGTCTATGATGGGCGAGCTTAACTACTTCCTTGGTCTCCAAATCAAGCAAAGGAAGGATGGGGTTTTTATCAATCAAGCCAAGTACACGAAGGAACTTATCAAGAGATTTGAGCTTGAAGGGGATAAGACAAGCAAAACTCCCATGGCTATCACCACTAGGCTTGACAAGGATGAACAAGGTACAAATGTAGACATTAAACTTTATCGTAGCATGATTGGTAGCTTGTTGTATTTAACGGCTAGTAGGCTGGACATTATGTTTTGTGTATGTCTTTGTGCTCGATTTCAATCGTGTTGATTGCGGTAAAACGCATTATTAGATACCTTAAGGGCACAATTGAAATGGGTTTGTGGTATCCGAAGACCGGACAATTTTTCATGATGAGTTTTTCGGATGCCGACTATGCGGGTTGTAGAGTGGATAGGAAGAGTATAAGTGAAATATGTCAATTTCTCAGTAATTTCTTGTTTCATGGTCTTCCAAGAAACAAAATTCGGTAGCCCTCTCAACCGCCGAGGCGGAGTATGTTGCGGCGGGGGCTTATTGTACACAAGTTCTTTGGATGAAACATACTCTTCTTGACTATGATTTGCATTATGACCATATTAAGATATTTTGTGATAATACTAGTACTATTCATATGACTAAAAATGCAAATCAACATAGTAAGACTAAGCACATTGACATTCGGTATCACTTTCTTAGAGATCATTATGAGAAAGGTGATATTTACATTGATTATGTTTCTACCGATTTTCAACTTGCCGATATATTTACAAAACCACTAGACTATACTAGATTTTTATTTATTTGTAGTGAATTGAATGTTTGTGTTACGGAATCTTGAAATTTTTTTTTTAACAATGTTTACCCTTTTTGATGCATGACAAAAAGGGGGAGAAAAAGTTAGTTTATTATTTTGAGTTTTGAGTTTTGAGTTATGAGTTTTGAGTTATGAGTTATGAGTTTTTGAGTTTTTGAGTTTTGAGTTATTGCTTGTTGAAACTATATGTTTTGAATTCTTATATCAAACTATATGTTTTGAATTCTTATGTCAAACTATTTGTTTTGAATTCTTATATCTTTTTATTTATGTCAAGTTCTTGTTTTTACTATTCATTCATGTATATAGCCATTCATATATATGGCATGTTTTGAGGGGGAGCTTCCAAGCTCCTTTCCCATTTTTTCCCTTTTTTTAAAAAATAACTCATATGTTTTGTCATCATCAAAAAGGAGGAGATTGTTATCCCAAGGTTACAATCACCCGGTTGTTGAGTTTTGATGATTACAAAACATATATAGTTATTGTACTAATCATATTTTAGTGTTTAAGTGTGTTTCAGGGTTCTAAGGATTCAAGATTTCTTCTTCCCTAAAGGAAGGTGTTTTTGACTCAAGTTGATTCAATTCGGGTTCAAGGATTCAAGCTTGCATATGGAGAAGCCCTAACTTGAAGAACTTGCAGTCACCTAGAACCGTTGTAAGAATTAGTTTGTTAAAGAATGAGGTTATGATAAGTTGGCTCAAGAAAACACACACACACTTTCATTTTTTTTAAAATACGATTTTTTTTTTAGATAGTTGAATTAGGTACATGTCTTGGTTGATATACATGTCTCTAAATATTTTATATTTTTACAACTTGTTTATATCATGTATACCAACCCTTATAGCATGCTACTTAATCATCTAGCCATTTAAAAATATTTTAAAAATTCTTCTAAGTTCAAAATTTTTCCTATAAAAATACTGTTTCAGGCCCAACGGTCGACAGGCGGTCGACCGCATCTTTTTCAGGCCTGATCGGTCAACCGCACCGGTCGACCGGGCCTTGTGGTTTTGGCGTGCACGTTTGTGCACGTTTGCCGGTCGACCGGACCGGTCGACCGACTGACTGACTCTTGCTCTCGGGTTTTGTCGGTCGACCGGGCCAGTCGACCGACAGAACAAACTTGTGTTTTTTGTTTAGCCTCCGGTCGACCGACTGGTCGACCGAGTCCAACGACTAGTTTGCCAGTTAGACTGCCGGTCGACCGGGCCGGTCGACCGTCAGCCGCCAGCAGCCCCAACGGCTAGTTTCTTGAGATTTGTTTTCAGGATTTGATTGTGATGTTTGTGTCAGCTATCTTTGAATTTTTGGAGGCTAATTCCTGACCTATTAACCTAGTTTAAATGATGATTTGCTCATGGCAAATCCCTATAAATAGATGGCATTGGTCCCTTGTTAAAATTAGAGAAAAATTCCTATTGTTTTAGTTTCCAAAAAAAAGAAAGAAAAGTTTTCAAAGTTCTCACTTTCTAAAGTGCATTCTTGGTTAAAGTTTTTTAGTGTTTTCAAGCTCTTTCTTACTTCTTTTACAACTGAATTTTCTCACTTCACTTCTTGAGCCAAAAGTCTTTTCCATTCTATAAGGAGTTGTAAGAGAGATGTTTGTGGTCTTTTTGATCACCTTCTTACTTGTATTTTTCTTTGTGTTGAGATCCCTCTTGTGTAGAGGTTAGATTGGTGGGAGTTCGGTACTCCGGTCTTGTGTAGACCTCTTGTAATTCCCTTTGCGGATTTAGTGGAAATCCTTCACAGTGGTGGAGGCGGGGACGTAGAACGGTGGCTCGAACCTCGAAACAAATTACTTGTGTTTACGATTGGTTTTCTTATTGTTCTTCGTTGCTTCCATTTCATTCACTTGCATTTTTCGGTCTTTACTCATCTCAACAAGAAAGCAATTACGCGCCTCAGCTCATAATCTAGAGGAATCAAAGAGGAGAAGTTCTAGAGCCCTTCACGGGGAATTTAGCTTCAATTTCTTATTTTGAGTGACCGGTTGCATCATACATACATACTTGTTTTAAAAAGATCATTAGATTAGGATTAACACCTATTCACCCGCACTCTAGGTGTTTTTAGTAATGCATTGGAGCTCTATCTCAAAAGCTAATGTTGAGTTCTAAGTGCTCAAGACTACTCAAGGATATTGATTATTTTTGTGTATTTTTATAGAATATTAAAAGCGTTGATCACACACACAATATAGTCTTGTAGTCGACTTATACCAAAACATAGTCGACTAATATATCCTCTAGTCGACTTGCCTCTTTATGTAGTCGACTTAGTCTTTCCACAGATACATATTAACTTTCTATTTCTTGTCTGTTAGCAGTATTAGTCGACTTACCTACACTGCTAGTCGACTAATTCTAGTTATAGTCGATTAATCCTTTCTGCTGGTCGACTAATTATAGTTTTCAGAAACTTATCATCTGTATCAGTCTTGATGTAGTCGACTTTCTTTCTTGACTAGTCGACTAACCCAGGCAAAATGTCATATCCTAGTCGACTACCCTCTATACCCTAGTCGACTTATAACAGTTTCTGACTGTTAAATAGTTATTGATTTCTAGTGTTTTGTCTAACATTCTAAATTTCAAATTTGAGTTGATAACTTCCCTAACTGATCATTGATTTCAGCTATAAATAGGGATGTTGTCATAGGATGAACACACCAATTAAAATGATTAGTTTTCTGTGCAAACTCTGTTGAAAAATTCTGTTTTCCAGAAAACTAGTTTCATTTTCATTTCTTCACACAATTCCTATTCCATTGTGAAGAATTCTGAGAGTCCACTTATAAAAACCTTGTTCACGATCACACACAAGTTTCAAGGCTTATAGGATTCATTGTAATCACTCAAAGAGAAGAGTTATACAAGTATATCTTCTTGGTATAGAGAAGAGGTGTGCAAGAGTTATTGTCTTCTTGGTGTAGAGAAGAGTTGTACGGATTTGGTAAAGGTTATTTTGTCAAGTGGTGTACAAGGAGCTGATTTTGGGTGTATAAAATCAAGATAAGAAACATTTCAAGCGGGTTACTTGGGAACTGGACATAGGTCAAGAGGACCAAACCAGAATAAAATCTCTTGTGTTTGCGTTTGCATATTTTCTGAGATTTATTTCCTTTCTTGTAAGTTATTTTATTTAACGTTATTCATCTTTGTTTTAGTGTTTCTGTTGACATTATTTTTAGATCCTACAATTGGTATCAGAGCCCGACATACACTTGTTTTAGATTTTATATTTGGTATCAGAGCCTACCAACAGCCTATCAACACCCTACATACAAGGATGGCAACAGAGTTTCCTTTATCACAATTTAAAGAAGGACATTCTACACAACTTTCACCACTATTTGATGGATCAAATTACAACTATTGAAAGTGTAGAATGAAGATCTACTTGCAATCACTCAACTATGAACTCTGGAACATAGTAGAAGCACCGTACACCAAGCCGACCACAAATTACAGTGCATGGAATGAAAAACAAAAGAAATCTGTAAACCTTGATGCTAAGTAATGAACGCATTTTTCTGTGCCTTGAACAAAGAAGAATTCAATCGTGTGTCAATGTCCAGATCTGCAAATCAAATATGGCAGATTTTATAGGTAACCCATGAAGGTAATAATAAAGTTAAAGAATCTAAAATTTCTGTTCTTTTCACATGTTTGGACTCTTCAAAATGAAGGAGAACGAAATCATAGCAAAAATGTTTATAAGGTTCACAGACATTATAAATTTCTTAGTAGCCCTTGGAAAGGAATACACTCAAGTTGAAAAAATTAGAAAGATTCTTTGTGCACTCACATCAGATTAGGAGAAAAAACTACTGCAATAGAAGAAGCAAATGATCTCTCAACAATGTCATTAGAAAATCTTATTAATAATTTAATGGCATATGAAGTGCAACTTGAAGAGCGGAAAAGGATACAACAACCTCTATCCAAGAAGAAAGTATTTGCTTTCCATACATCCTCAGATATGGATAATTCAGATGATGATGAAGAGGAGATAACAATGCTCTCAAGAAAATTCAAAAGTTCTTGAAGCAAGGTAAGTTTAATCTTACATGTTCTAATTGTAATAAAACAAGTCATATGAAGAAGGATTGCCCATTGCTCAAAATAAAAGAAAAATTCAAGAGCAAAAAGTTCAAAAAAAAGAAAGATTATCAGGCATTATAGGAGAATAGTGATTTATCTTCCTCAGACGAAGAAGAAGCCACTGAATATGCCAATGTTTTATGGCTCAAGAAGAAGATGAGGTAAAATATACTGAACTGTTAGATGCATTTCATGAATTATATGATGATCTTAAGAATGAAAAGGTTAAAAATAAAATTTTAACAAAGAAAAATGAAAGACTCGACGAAGAAAATTTTATTTATATTTCCCAAATTTCTTCTGTAAATTCTCAAAAGGATGACTTTGAAAAGTTATATTATCTTTAAAAAGGGATAATGAGAATTTCTTAAAATAGAATGCTTTACTTCAAAAAGAAACTATTTCTTTAAATTCTAGAATTTCTATTTTAGATAAAGAAATGATCAGTTTCAAAATTAAGTATGAAGAAATTTTGAAAAATGTGACAAAATTTAATAAAAGAAAAGAAAATTTAAATGATTTATTATCTTATCTAAAGATTTCAAATAATCATTTTGGTATTGGATTTTCAAAAGATAAGTTTGATAAATCTACACATATTGGTCTTGGATTTTCAAAATATAAATCTACACATGTTTATGTAAAGAATCATAATCCATATAATTCTTTTGTGAAAGAAAATACTGATATTATTTTAAAAGAATTAAAAACAAATATATATGGATTTCTAAAAATTTAAGTATTGTGGATAAAAATGCTTATATTGCATCATATATACATCATGTATGTAACTCATGTGATTATGTTTATACTAACAAATGGAAACCAAATTAAAATTGGGCTTGGGTTCTAAAAGGTTAATGTTTTGATCATGTTATGATTGGTACCATTAACAATGTTTATCTTATAGGTACCTTATAAAAAAATGGATACTTGCTAATAGTTATTCTAAATGCTTGGTAATGTAAAATATCTCTCTCTCTCTCTCTCTCTCTCTCTATATATATATATATATATATATATATATATATATATATATATATATATGTATGTATGTATGTATGTATGTATGTATATATATGTCATGATATATTTTTTACAGGGGGAGAACACTTGTTATCTATATTTGTTATAACCTTTCTATGCAGGGGGGTCAATGTTTTTTTATAACATATTCTCTACAGGGAGAGTTTTCGTGCACACAACTTGTCATCCATCAAAAAGGGGGAGAATGTTGAAACTTTGGATTTGATGATAACATTTATGATGCAGATGCACTGGAGCTCTATCTCAAAAGCTAATGATGAGTTTAAGCGCTTAAGACTACTTAAGGATATTGGTTATTTTTGTGTATTTTTTATAGAATGTTAAAAATCTTGATCACACACACAATAGTCGACTCATACTAAAGCATAGTCGACTAATATATCCTCTAGTCAACTTGCCTCTTTGTGTAGTCGACTTAGTCTTTCCACAGATACATATCAACTTTCTACTTCTTGACTGTTAGCAATATTAGTCGACTTACCTACACTGCTAGTCAACTAATCCTAGTTGTAGTCGACTAATCCTTTCTGCTGGTCGACTAATTATACTTTTCAAAAATTTATCATCTGTATCAGTCTTGATGTAGTCGACTTGCTTCCATGACTAGTCGACTAACCTAGGCAAAATGTCATACCCTAGTCGAGCGATACCCTTGTCGACTTATAACAGTTTCTGACTATTAAACAGTTATTAATTTCTGGTGTTTTACCTAACATTAAATTTCAAATTTGAGTTGATAACTTCCCTAACTGACCATTGATTTCAGTTATAAATAGGGATGTTGTCCTAGGATGAACACATCAATTAAAATGATTAGTTTTCTTTTCAAACTCTGTTGAAAAATTCTATTTTTCAGAAAACTAGTTTTCACTTTCATTTCTTCACACAATTCCTATTCCATTGTGAAGAATTCTGAGAGTCCACCTATAAGAAACCTTGTTCACGATCACATACAAGTTTCAAGGCTTATAAGATTCATTGTAATCACTCAAAGAGAAGAGTTGTACAAGTATATCTTCTTGGTGTAGAGAAGAGGTGTACGAGAGTTATTGTCTTCTTGGTGTAGAGAAGCGTTGTACAGATTTGACAAAGGTTATTTTGTCAAGTGGTGTATAAAGAGTTAATTTAGGTGTACAAAATCAAGATAAGAAAAATCTCAAGCGGGTTGCTTGGGGACTGGATGTAGGTCAAGAGGACCGAGCTAGGATAAAATCTCTTATGTTTGCGTTTGCATATTTTCTGAGATTTATTTCCTTTCTTGCAAGTTATTTTATTTAACGCTATTTATCTTTGTTTTAGTGTTTGTGTTGACATTATTTTTAGATTCTACAATCCTGCATAGAAACACTTATGTGACTAGTAGCACCGGAGTTTAACCACCAAGTGTTTCTAGGTACTGAGGCTAAATTAACCTCAGAACAGACTAAAATAAAGAACATACCTTTCTTAACACACCATGCATGATATTTTGTACATTCTTTCTTTACGTGTTCAGGTTTCTTACAAAAGAAGCAATCTTTATTTTTCCTAGGTTTCTTTTGATCTGGACCCTTAGTAGTTTCAGCCTTCTTTCTTTTCTTACCCTTATCCTTCGAGGTACTGACTAGATGAGCACTTTCAGATTTCTCATGCTTAAGCTTTTTCTCTTCTTGCACACATGAAATGAGCTCATGCAGAGCCCATTTCTCCTTCTGACAGTTATAACTGACCTTAAATTGACTGAAGTGTACGGGAAACGAAATCAATACCAAATGCATGAGCAAGTCCTCAGACAACTCGAGTTTTATTACTTTAAGCTTGAAAGCAATATGAGATATCTGCATGATGTACTCCCTTATGTTTTCCTTACCCTTGTACTTCATAGAAATCGAGCTAGCTAAAAGCGTGCTTGTTTCTGTCTTATCGTTCTTTGCAAAATGTTTCTCAATTTCGGCAAAAAAAAACTTTAACCAAAGTTATCTCATCAGATACTTCACCTCGAAAGGCTTTCAGAATGCTACGCTTTATGATCATTTGACTCATGCGATTAGAGCGTTCCCACTGCACAAAGTTCTTCCTATCATCAGAAGCACTTTCAGCCATACGAGAAGCAGGTTGCTCTATCCTTAGTGCAAGATCTAGATCCGTGCATGCAAGAATGATTAAGACATTTTCTTTTTATTCCTTGAAGTTTGTCCCATTAAGCATGGGAATATTGTTTGTGTTCATAGATACAGTAGCATTAGATACAATAGCTATATAGAGAATAAACTAAATAAGCATGCATGTTCACATCATAATCAAATAAATGACTCTTAAATTTAAACAATTATGAAATACATCTAAAGATACCTTGTACAACATTAATATCGTTTCTTTGGACAGTAATATTAATTTGTTATTAGTACTCTTAGTGTAGCAATCAAATGTTGACAATAAATCCTGTCAAAAAATAGATTTATCTTTAGATCAACTTAAAACCTTATAATTATTACACATTTATCACCACAAGTGCATATGCAATTCTGCCAAATATTATCCTTCTTTTGGGCCGGTTAATACTCACATGAATTCACACACACACAAACATCTCAACATTCTTAAGAAGCTAATTTACACAAGAGGCTACTTTGGTAACTTCTTGTTTCAATTAGTTTTTTTTATTAAATATTAGACAATCTCAATAATTTATTAGATGCAACCAAAATTCGTTTAAAATTTTTGAAAAGTGTCAAAATTGCCCCAAAAGTACCCAAAATTGCAGACGCTCGGGCGCCGCGCCTGGGCGCGACCGTACATGGTCCAGAATAATAATTTTTTTTGATTCCCAAATCTAGCAATCCTCAAGGGAGTGGCTCTGATCCCAATTGTTAGATCTTTAATCAAATAAATGGATTCAATCTATAATAATCATAGAATAAACAAGATCAAAATCATAACTTTATCTTTAACATAGATCAAATTCTAAAATATAGATCTAGTCTCCATAAAGATTCAAAGATATGAGAAAATTATGATAATAAGAGCGGAAGCGTACCTTGATCTATGATTGAATTTCTTGAATTATTAGGATGGAGAAGGCCTTTCAAAAGATCTGTATTTCTCTGAGTTTTCTCCCTCTGCTTGAAAGGATCTCAAAGATAAGAAGAAAATACGTTCTTTTGGGGACCATTATCCCTTAAATAATAACTGATTCTATTAGTTATTCCTTTTTCTAATTTGGCCCTTCATCAAATTAAAAATTACATAATTATCTCTACACATTAAATCCATGACAATTTAATACCTATTAGTCCAATTATTAACTTTATTAGATCACCATTAATTTGGACTATACTTTATGATAGCAATACATATTAAATTTACATTTATGATTGAGAAAAGAAAATGTATTGGAAGTAAAATCAAGAGTTAAGGTCAGAAAGTTCTTAGTCTCTTCTCAATGTAACAACTAGCAGAGGCTAGATGGGTCAATCCACAGGGAAAGATGCAATGGAAGCTTTTTGGAACGATTTCTCTACACAGATAGCTTAAAAAAGAAATTCTGGTTATAAGTAAGAGATTTAATTAAGCAAAGAAAATTATAGTCCACTAATCATCTACCACAACCAAGTATTAGTCTAAGAAGGGAGAACATCATGTTGAATCTATAAAGATCTACCCTACGGTTTTGATTGAGAATCAAATAAGATGAGTAAAGAATAATGTAAACCCTAATTAGAGTGCACTAATAAAATTAAACATTAATTCATCCTAGTTTTCAAGCATAGCATAAGAAAAGTCTTTTAAGCCTAACATGATGCTATCAAAATATCTAAATATGAACTATTAAAAAGTACAATCCTAAATTAGTTCAACTTAACTAATTATTCATCTTCAAGAACATCAATTTAATCGTAGGGTTTCAAACAATCATAGGGTTCAATCAGTTCATCTTTTTGGACTAAACTTAAGTTGATCGAGAGATTAGCGAACTACAAGATAAATTAATTATTCATATATTTTTTGTAACAAGATATATAATGTAGAAGGGAAATTTGCATCAAAAAGAAAAGAAGAAAAGAAAATAAACAAACTAAAGCAATAACAATGAAATTAAAGAATAAGAGAGAAGAAAAAAAATGAACCATTTATTGATTGTCACTGGCCAATTACAAAGTCGTTCTTCTTCAAAAATCTTCTTCTTCAAATTAAAAGCTAGATAATATAATGAAAATTCAGAAATAAATGGCTAAACAAATAATCTTATACTCAATCTCTGAGATGTCTCTGCTCTATTACTCTTCAGGGATATTTATAAGAGATTTGAGAAGTAGAGTCCCAGTAGAACACCTCCTACAAAACTCAACGCAAGCGGCACTAGTTTTCGCGACAAAAAGGGCTTGCCGCGGCTTTTTTGTGGCGTTTGGTCACGTGTTTTGGCGAGTGGCTTCATTTTGTCCATTCTTGTGGAGATCTATCCTCAAAATCTTCGTTTGATCCCCAAATTTTAAATATCTTCTATTTCTTTGTAACTTGAGAAACAAGTTGTCGAATTTAGTTTGGATTCTCCTCCTTATCTCCAAATAGATTTTATTTTATCCCTTTCATCTTCTAGGACTTGTGGTGCAAGCAACCAGATTTAAATAAAAGTTCACCTCTATCTTTAATTGCGATGTGGATTGATCTTGTTTTACCCTTCTCTTCATCTAGATTTTAAATTAAATTAATTTAAAACCTAAATTCAAATAGAAGAGAATAGAAGCTTCCTTTATCTTGCCAATTAATCTTTAGTTTCGTAATAATTGTGGGCTTTTAGGCTTCTTTTGGGCTTTCTTAGATTATGGAGGCTTGCACGTTACTAAACAATAAATGAATTAATAGTAATGTTTTATAAAAAATAAGTATAAAAATGTGACTAAAAATATGTATTATTGATGACCAATCACATCCCCACACCTATCTTTTTGCTCGTCCTCTAGTAAAAATAGGAAAAAAATAATCTAACTAACCTAATCTCACTTTTGTAGGAATCATGATTGCACTTAGTGTGTGCAACAAGCCGTTAAACCTTTAGCTTAACCTAAAGGACAAGCGCTGTCTCTTGAGGGTTTTCAGTGAATTATACTCATAAAATTCATAAAGAAAGAAAACAAAATGTTAGTATTTTTGAAATTCATATTTTTTTTGAAAGAGAAGAATATGTGAGATATTTTTTAGGAAATCAAGTAATTTATAAGTCTTAAGATTATAAAATTATTCATTCTTATACTTAGTCTTGATGCAAAAATTTTATTATCAATTTAGATAAGGATTAAAATTGAATTTCTCACTTAGTCTTTTATTTTACCCTAAGTCATATGCACCTTTATGATCGTGAATTTTTAGTTAGGATTCTTCAACTTTAACTCTTATGTCTTGTATATATAATAATAATATTATTATTATTTTTTTTGCAGAAGTTCGAAATATTAGGACTTCGTTGCCCTTTAAGCACTTCTTTTTTTAATATATATAACTCATCTAGTTTTCTTTTGTGTAAGTATCAAGACTTCTTGAGTTCCTAATACCTAACAATTGATTATTTAGATGTGTTTAATACATATATTATATATTTTTTTCTCTTTTTTTATTTTTTTTTCAAACTTACCTAATTACCTTTCGTGTAAATACTAAGGCTTTCTTAAGTCACAGTACCTAGCTAATCAATAATTAGGTTTGTTTATTTTATATATAATTTTTCTAAGACACAAGAATCTTTGTTTTCAATCCCAAGTGTGTAAATGTATAAAGCATGCATATTTCATCAAGGCAAAAATATCAAGACTAAATTACTTTTTCAATTTTTCCTGCTAAATTTAAAAATCAAATAAATAATCGTATTTTGATCAAATAGTAAGAAATCCTAATTATGATTTTCCTATTCCTTAAAATTAACTTAATTACTTTCAAAAATAAATCAAAGTATTGTTTCCTTTTTATTTTTTTAAAATTTTATTTTTATTTTTATTATTTTTTAAACGGGAAAAAAAATCTACCTATGTTAGCATGCTATGTTAGTATGTTAGTAAACCCTCCCCCGAGCCTATCTCATGCATGATCCTCATTGTATGAATGTATGTATAAATGCATGAAATAAAATGCCAAAGAGGTAGAGTTACTGATACATTGGGTCAAAAAGACCCATGACTGTGTCTGCTTTTGGTACTAATTCCAAGAATGGTTTCAAACGTTGACCATTTGTCTTAAATTCATTACCATTCTTAGGGTCGCATATTTCTATGACTTCATGTGGAAACACAGTCTAACAATGAATGACCCTGTCCATCTTGATTTCAACTTCTCTGGAAAAAGATGAAGTCTAGAATTATAGTGTAAGACCTTTTCTCCTCGGACAAAAATTTTTCTCATGATAAACTTTTCATAAAAACTTTAACCCTATCTTTCGTAATCTTTGCATCTTCATACGCCTCGTTCCTTAACTCCTCAAGTTCGAAAATTTGCAAAATTTTCAAAGCGCACCGGCCTTATCTAGTCAAAATTCAGCTGCTTAATTGCCCATAAGGTTCGGTGCTCTAACTCGACAGGAAGGTGTCAAGCCTTTCCAAAGACTAACCTATAAAGAGACATCTCTAGAATCATTTTAAAGGCGGTCCTATATGTTGGCCCAAAGGCCTATCACCCTAGTTTTGATGATGATCAACTCATGAAGTTATGTTTACTAATGATCTTGTGTTTAATTAGTGACATATTCATTATCAAGATCTTAGTAGGTGCATAGCTCAACAAAGGATAAAATGTCAAGATTTGGAGCTAGCACGGTGTGATCCAAGGAGCTTTTGGATCAAGCTTGGACCAAGTCAAGAAGATGAGAAGCCTTCAAGTGAAGACTTCAAGAAGATGAAGACTTGTGTCTAGGTATAAGATTTTATTTTTGTTTTAGATAAAATGTAAAGGATAGATAGTTGGTGGATTGCTCAAGTATACCATGCACACACACTCTTGATAGAATTATTTTCATAAAAGATTTTTTTTGGTTTAGAAAAGATTTTTCATTTTGGAAAAATACAAGTTTGGTTTTTGGTATTTTCATATATACATATCCTTTAACCAAAACCAAGTTTAGAGCCTTATGACAAAAACATAGATATTTCATTATGATTGTGTAGTGGATCATATCCATACACACTATGCCTTAAAAGTATATCTTTTTTTATTTGATGAAGATTTGGAAAAACATGTTTTGGAAAAATATTGTTTTGAAAAATACAGTTTTTATCATGAGCCAAATATTTCCAAGTTACAAAAATAGTCCAATCTTTTATAACATGCCTTGATTTTGTGCAAGCATGTTTGTATATCATAGTATATTGGTTAAACTATTTTTGTAGATTTTTATGTATTTTATGGGATTTTATTTGAGCCAAAAAGACCATGTTTTAAATCCCAGAAAACTGTTTCAGGCTTCAGATAAGTTGACTAGTAACCTTTATAAGTCGACTAATTCTGGAGTCGGCCGACCGGACCGGTCGACCGACGTGCACAAACGTGCACGCCTTTGTGTACTGGAGGACGGCCGACCGTGCCGGTCGACCGCTCCAGAGAGCAGAGCTCTCTGGAAAGTTCGGCCGATCGCACGGGTCGACCGACAGAGAGTTAGACTCTCAGCTCCAGTGGGTCGGTCGACCCTGGCGGTCGACCGTGGCTCCAACGGTCAGAAATCCGACCGTTGGCGGTCGACCGCACGGGTCGACCGGCAGTTCTGACAAAGCCCCAACGGCTAGTTTTTGACAGCCTATATATTTAGGGGTTTGTGGACTGTTTTCACCAAGATTTGGAGATAGTTTTAGAGCCAGTTTTTCGCACTATTTTCTGAAGTTTTTCTCCACAAAATAGAGAGCTAATACTTCCAATCCAAAGGGAGTTTTATTTAGAGTGTGCTAAAAGAGATTTCTTGAGTTTTTCACCATAGCTTTCATCCTTGTTTTTCTCACACCACACTTGAGCTATCCATTGATTATACATCCTATAGGTGTGTTGTAGTGAGAGTGCTTTAGGTGATCAAAGTGTTGTGATCACCAAAGATCTTTTCTTTGTTCTTTGAGGAGACGGGCAAGTGTGCTCGTGGTTGTTTAGGGTTCGGTTGCGAACTCTTCTTGTTTGAGGTGCGGCCTCGGCGAGCCGGTGGGCTTGCGGTGTGTACGGGACTAGGGAGTCCGAGGGCTTGTAGGTGTTGCGGTACCGAGGAGAGATCCATTGGGATCTTGCATAGTGGAAATCCTTCGTGTGTCGAAGGCGGGGATGTAGAGCAAGTGTGCTCGAACCTCGAAACATACCCTTGTGTTTGCGATTGCTCACTCTCTCTCTCTTTGTCTCTTTTATATCTTGCATGCTATTTATTATGCTTTCATTTACATGCTTGATATTCATTGTGCTCATATTGTATACTTGCTTGGGTTTGTTGACTAACACTTGTATTTAACCAAGAGAGCCAACGCGGCACCTCAACCCATTCAAGGGGAATCTAGAGGAGTTTGTCCAGAGCCCTTCACGGGGAATTCGGCAACACTCTTGTGTTATACATAGTGTTTAGTGTAAAAGTTTTTATTAGGTCATAATTATTTTTAGCTTCCGCATTATTTGCATCATTAGGCATTAAGTGACCATTAGATTAGCCTTCACCTATTCACCCCCCCTCTAGGAGAACACTTCAATTGGTATCAGAGCTTGGTACTCTGATTTGGTCTAACAACCTAGAGTTAAAGATCCTCATTTTTAGGCTAATCATAATATTTTGTGCACACACCATGGACTTCATGTCACCACCCACTTTTGACATTCTTAACATCCATATATGGAAGGTGAAGATGTCCTTGTACCTCAAAGCCCTAGGTTATCATGTTTATCTTGCCACTACTAATAATGCATATTGTCTAGATGGTAAGAATATTGAGGCTAATACAAAAGCCCTACATGCTTTAAAATCTACCCTAAATGATGATTATTTATCTAAGGTTTCTAACTTTGATTTGGCTTTTGTAGTGTGGAACACCCTCCTCTCCCTTGGCGAAAAAGAACAATACTATGCGGGGAGTGACTCGGATGTTGGAAGCGACATCTCCAACAAGTGCTATATGGTCCAAGGGGATAACCCCCTTGAGGTAACTACCGAATCCGAGGATGAGGATAATAACATGTCATATGATGAGCTCTCTACATTTTGTCAATTATTGCTTGAGAAATATGACATGATTAAGAAAGAAAATAAAAATTTGAAAAAGAACATTGATTGCATGCATATAGAACAAGATTCATTTAAATCTAAGATTGCATGTTTAGAAAAAGAAAAAGATGATTTGAAAAATGAAAATGTTTCCTTGATGTCTAAATTAAATGATTTATGTGAAGGGAACACTATTTTGAAAGATAAAATGCTTTGGTGGAAGAACAAAAAGAAATTGTTTTTCAAGAAAACAACTCTTTGAAAAAGAAAATTTTTGAAAAAGAAAAAGAAAAAGAAAAAGAAAAAGCTTTTAAAGAGAAGAAAAATGACTCTATATCTCACATGTCTTTACATGCTACCATTGATGATAGTGAGATTAAGAATTTGAAAAATAAAATAGATAGTTTGAGTTCAACTTTGAACTCGTGTGCATTTAACCATACTAGGTTGGAGTCCTTGTTTGCAAAGAAACAAATTCCTCATGTTCATGCACATCACTCTCATTATGCATTTGCTTATATTGCACGCCACGATCACAATCACACTCATAAGCATACTAAGGTGTACGTATGTACACATTGTGGCCGCAAAGGCCATTTAGCAAAATTTTGTTTTGATAAGTTGCATGTTTTGAATTTTGCTAATAAAAATGTTTGGGTTCCTCAACACAATGCTAACCCTCGTGGACCCAAGAAAAAATGGGTACCAAAGTCCCCACCTTTTGTTTTTAATGTAGGTGAGGGATCTCTCAAGACGTGAGAGACATGGTGCCTTGATGGTGGATGCACTTGGACTTGATGGACACATATTTGGAGCACCGCTATCAAGGAGGTTTTGGTGGGACGACCACCATGATTGGAGCTTTGGAGTTGGTAACAATCTCTAAACTCCTACTTTTTATGTACATGCTAGTTCATTTATCATATTCATAGCATGTTCATGTTTTATGTCTTTTTGTGCTTCATGTGGTAAAATCTTGTTTAGATGTAGTATTTATCAAAACTTGTATTATATATGTACAAATAGTGAGTTACACGTGACTTACATATGTTTGCACTTCATGCTCATTTGTCCCCACTATATGCACATGTATAGGCTAGTTTTGATGATTCTCATTTATACATGCTTTGCCAATTTTTATGCTTTACTTCATGTATATGTATTTTTTAATTCAAATCTAATAAATATACATGTATACCCGTGAGTCTCTTGCCTTCATGCAAATACATTTGATAGACTCTTTTATATTTGGGATATGTATGTGTATTTGTTAGGAATGGATAAATCATACATATACCTTGAAGTTTACTTTAAGATGAAAAATAAAAATTTCTCATGATTTGTTTTTAATGAGAATAAAATTTCATGTCTTGTCTAAAAAAAAAAAAAATGAGATTCATGTTTGATTGAGCTTCATTGTCTATTTTCATGAAAATGCTATTTACTTAACCTTTGAACACTCATCTTTTACTTTTCAAGATAATTTTGAGCTTTATGGACTATGAGTGATTAAACTTTGTGTATTTAGTCTTGTTTCATGAAAAATATATGATTTGATGATTTTGAAGGATCTTTAACTAGTTTTTTTTAAAAAAAATTATCTTTAACTAGTTAATTATTCTTCCTTTGGTAGTGATTTTCAATGCTATACTATTTTCAAATTTATTTTTGAAAACCCCTACCATCAATGGGAGGATGGATGGGCGATTATGCCTTGTATGCTTCATTGAAAATCTTTTATCTTGTGCATATGAAGGGTGGTAGGTTATGAGATATACACTTGATCTTATTGTTATGTCAATTGGTATCATTGGACTCTTTCAATTGGTATCTAAATTGATAATTTTTGTATATACTCATACTTTGTTTTCTTATATATGCATGTATCAATGTCAATTGGTATACTCATTTCATACATATATATGAGTTTCATGTGCTTAACTTTCAATTGGTTCACATTTTTAAAAGCACAATGTTTATGATGAAAAATAAAATTTTTTTTATTGGTATCAAAATGCTTCAACTTCATATTTGTTAAATTTCAATTGGTATCAATATGTTTTACAATAATGACTATTTTCAATTTGGTATCTTAAAAATTTGTTTGCTTTACAAGAGCTCTGATACCTTTAAAAATTTTGTTTAAGAAAAATTAAAAAAAAAATGTTTTGATATGTATTTCCTATATGCAAGGAGCTCTTCTACATATAGATTCATGTTGAGTATATTATAAATTGAGGAGCTTGACAACTCTTCTTTATATGATATACGTGTAGGAGGAGCTTCACATCTCCTCTTATGCATTACATAATATGCGTTATGTGAATTAGGGCTTGTCATCCCTCTTTCATGTAATGTATATGTGTAGGGAAGCTAACTTAGCGTCTTCCTCTTCATGAATGTATATCGCATATAAATCTTTATTGATTGATTTGTTTAACCCCTTCTTGATCTTTTTGTTTTTGACAAAAAGGGGGAGAAAAATTTGTTTGATTTGATTTTACTTTGAACCCTTTGTTGATGATTGACAAAAAGGGGGAGAAGTATTTGAGTTTATATGCATGTTTTCGTTGCTTAAGGGGGAGAAGTATTTGTCTTCCTTGTTATTTATGCATATTTATGCATATAAGTTTTGTATTGCAAATAGGAGAAAAAGATTTTAATTTATACTTGTTGCATGTTTTATCTCCATACTTGCATACATATTCATGTGCCTCATTGCCATATCTATTATTTAATTTGTATGCATGAGTTAAGGGGGAGCTTCTTTGAAGCTTTACTTTAATCCATGCATATATAACCTCATGAGTTTTGTCATCATCAAAAAGGGAGAGATTGTTGGCCCAAAGGCCTATCACCCTAGTTTTGATGATGATCAACTCATGAAGTTATGTTTACTAATGATCTTGTGTTTAATTAGTGACAGATTCATTATCAAGATCTTAGTAGGTGCATAGCTCAACAAAGGATAAAATGTCAAGATTTGGAGCTACCACGGTGTGATCCAAGGAGCTTTTGGATCAAGCTTGGACCAAGTCAAGAAGATGAGAAGCCTTCAAGTGAAGACTTCAAGAAGATGAAGACTTGTGTCTAGGTATAAGATTTTGCTTTTGTTTTAGATAAAATGTAAAGGATAGATAGTTGGTGGATTGCTCAAGTATACCATGCACACACACTCTTGATAGAATTGTTTTCATAAAAGATTTTTTTTGGTTTAGAAAAGATTTTTCATTTTGAAAAAATACAAGTTTGGTTTTTGGTATTTTCATATATACATATCCTTTAACCAAAACCAAGTTTAGAGCCTTATGACAAAAAACATAGATATTTCATTATGATTGTGTAGTGGATCATATCCATACACACTATGCCTTAAAAGTATATCTTGTTTTTGTATTTGATGAAGATTTGGAAAAACATGTTTTGAAAAATATTGTTTTGGAAAATACAGTTTTTATCATGAGCCAAATATTTTCAAGTTACAAAAATAGTCCAATCTTTTATAACATGCCTTGATTTTGTGCAAGCATGTTTGTATATCATAGTATATTGGTTAAACTATTTTTGTAGATTTTTATGTATTTTATGGGATTTTATTTGAGCCAAAAAGACCATGTTTTAAATCCCAGAAAACTGTTTCAGGCTTCGGATAAGTCGACTAGTAACCTTTATAAGTCGACTAATTCTGGAGTCGGCCGACCGGATCGGTCGACTGACGTGTACAAACGTGCACGCCTTTGTGTACTGGAGGACGGCCGACCGTGCCGGTCGACCGCTCCAGAGAGCAGAGCTCTCTGGAAAGTTCGGCCGACCGCACGGGTCGACCGACAGAGAGTTAGACTCTCAGCTCCAGTGGGTCGGTCGACCCTGGCGGTCGACCGTGGCTCCAACGGTCAGAAATCCAACCGTTGGCGGTCGACCGCACGGGTTGACCGACAGTTCTGACAAAGCCCCAACGGCTAGTTTTTGACAGCCTATATATTTGGGGGTTTGTGGACTGTTTTCACCAAGATTTGGAGATAGTTTTAGAGCCAGTTTTTTTCACTCTTTTCAGAAGTTTTTCTCCACAAAATAGAGAGCTAATACTTCCAATCCAAAGGGAGTTTTATTTAGAGTGTGCTAAAAGAGATTTCTTGAGTTTTTCACCATAGCTTTCATCCTTGTTTTTCTCACACCACACTTGAGCTATCCATTGATTATACATCCTATAGGTGTGTTGTAGTGAGAGTGCTTTAGGTGATCAAAGTGTTGTGATCACCAAAGATCTTTTCTTTGTTCTTTGAGGAGACGGGCAAGTGTGCTCGTGGTTGTTTAGGGTTCGGTTGTGAACTCTTCTTGTTTGAGGTGCGGCCTCGGCGAGCCGGTGGGCTTGCGGTGTGTACGGGACTAGGGAGTCCGAGGGCTTGTAGGTGTTGCGGCACCGAGGAGAGATCCATTGGGATCTTGCATAGTGGAAATCCTTCGTGTGTCGAAGGCGGGAATGTAGAGCAAGTGTGCTCGAACCTCGAAACATACCCTTGTGTTTGCGATTGCTCACTCTCTCTTTGTCTCTTTTATATCTTGCATGCTATTTATTGTGCTTTCATTTACATGCTTGATATTCATTGTGCTCATATTGTATACTTGCTTGGGTTTGTTGACTAACACTTGTATTTAACTAAGAGAGCCAACGCGGCACCTCAACCCATTCAAGGGGAATCTAGAGGAGTTTGTCCAGAGCCCTTCACGGGAAATTCGGCAACACTCTTGTGTTATACATAGTATTTAGTGTAAAAGTTTTTATTAGGTCATAATTGTTTTTTAGCTTCCGCATTATTTGCATCATTAGGCATTAAGTGACCATTAGATTAGCCTTCACCTATTCACCCCCCCTCTAGGTGAACCCTTCTCTATATGCCCATAAGACATCCACCAATTTGGTTGACCAATCCTTCTTATTTTGATTCACAGTCTTCTCCAAGATAAGCTTAACTTGTCTATTTGAGACTTCTATCTATCCACTAGTTTGAGGATGGTAAGGTGTGGATAACTTGTGTGTTATGGTATATTTTCGCGTAAGAGCTTCAACAGTTCTATTGCAAAAAATGTGAACCATTATCACTAATTATGGCACGAGAGGTTCCAAAGCGTGAAAATATGTTTTCTTTTAAGAACTTACAACAACTTTGTTGTCATTTGTCTTGTAAGAGATGGCTTCAACCCATTTAGATATGTAATCCACAGCCAACAAGTTGTATTGGTCCCCAAATGAGTTAGGAAAAGGACCCATAAAGTCAATGCTCCAAACGTTAAAGAGTTTTACTTCAAGAATTAGATTTAAGGGCATCATATTACGTTCCTTCCTTTCATTTGGCATCTTATGCACGTCTTGCAAAAGTCAAATACATCTTTAAACAAATTGGACCAATAAACCTGCTATATAGAACTTTTTTAGCTGTTTTATGTGGACCAAAGTGTTCACCGCATGCAAGATCGTGACAAAAGGCTAGGACACTCTTCACTTTCTCCTCGGAAATACATCTCCTAATAATTTGGTTGGAACAATATTTAAAGAGATAAGGTTCCTCCCAAATGAAATATCGTACTTGAGACAAGAACCGATATACTGACAAATGAGATGGGGTTTGGTTTGTGATTAAGTAGTTGACTATGTCGGCAAACCATGGTTCCCTAAAAGTAGATAAGAGTTGTTCATGGAGAAGTTATCACTGATTGGCAACTCGTTGGAAGGGGCATTTGGAACACGAGAGAGGTGATCAACGACGATAATTTTGACACCCTTCTTATCTCAAATTTTGAGATCAAACTCTTGAAGGAGAAGGATCTAATGAATGAGTCAGACTTCGCGTCCTTCTTGCACATTAGGTATCAAAGTGTGGAATGGTTGGTGAATATGGCAGTTTTGGTCCCAAGTATGCATGGATGTTTTTCAATGCGAATACTTCCACTAAGAATTCCTTCTTAGTTGTAGTATAGTTCAATTGGGAATTATTAAGAGTCCTACTTGAATAGCAGATTACATGCTGCTTGTTGTCTATGCATTGTCCTAAGACAATGCCTATTGCAAAATCAAAAGCGTCGTACATGATCTCAAATGGCTTGGCTATGACTTCTATTTTCGCCTTGTCCACTTCAATTCCTTTCTTAGATATCTCATGACCTAGGATAATCTTATGTTGTACATAAAGTGGCACTTTTTCCAATATAACGTCAGATTCTTTTTAGTACATCGTTTGAGCACAAGTTCTTATGGTGAAGACATTGGTCGAAAGAGTCTTTATAGACGGAGAAATCATCTATGAAGATCTCTAAGAAACGTTCGATCACGTCAGAGAATAAGCTTAACATGCAATGTTGAAATGTCGTGCCTTCCACTCTAGTTTTGATGATGATTAACTCATGTAGTTATGTTTACTAATATTCTTGTGATGTTTAGTTTCAGATACTTAACCAAGATATTAGTAGGTAATTAGCCTCAACAAAGGAGTTTTGGAGCTTCTCACATGGTGATTCAAGAGCCCGAGTGACAAAGTCATATCTAGCACTCGTTGGAGTCAAGCTCGGTGGATCACGATTTGGATCGAGTCGGCTTGAAGACGGAGTTCGTCAAGAAGACTTCGGTACTTAGTTTAGTTTATATTTTAGATCCATGTGTAAAGATTAGATAGTGTGGTATGCTCAAGCTCACAACACACACACACTTGTTTAAGTTTTCATATTTATTGGTTTTCGGTTTTTAGTTTAAACCGATCTTGGTTTTCATGAATAGATAGTATCAATACAAGTTTACATGGTTTAATGTATATTAGATTTGTTCTATATACATATATGCTTCATATCTTAGACAAACTTATTTTGATATGCCTATTCATGTATTTAGGTTTTGAATTTTAACAAAACTTGTTTTTGGAATTAATATCAAAAACATTGATATATATCTTTATATGTATATTGGAGTATATCCATATACTACATGCCTAAAAGTTGTTTAAATATCATGTTTTTGTATTTGGATAAGTTTTGGACAAAACAAATTTTCATTTGAAAAATCCAAGTTTAAAAAATACGGATTTTGGTTTTCAGCAAAATTTTCATAACACAAAAATGGTTCAAATTGTTTGAAATATGTGTTGAAAATTTTCATACATGTTTGTCAAATATAATGTTAGAACTTATTTTTGTGGAATTTTAGAAGTTTTATGGGATTTATTTTAAAAATTAAAACCCAGTTTTCAGTCCCAAAATTGCTTCTGCCAGGCCGTGGCGGTCGACCGTGCCGGTCGACCGGACATGTACGAGACGTGCACAAAGGCCATAGGTTTTGGACGGTCGACCGGGCGGTCGACCGACTGAAGTCCCCTTACTCTCGGGTAAGGGCGGTCGACCGGTGATTAGAAATGGTCAAAATTTGACCGTTGGCCGGTCGACCGGCCGGTCGACCGGATGGTCAAATCTGACCATATTTGCAGCGAACGACTAGTTTTTTAAAGAGGCTATAAAAACCCCATTTGAGAGAGGTTTTCTCCAAGAATTTTCAGAGCAAAAATTTACATCTTCTAGCAAGTTTTTAAAGAGTTTTTAGTGCTTAAAGATTTGATCTTCATCTTGTTTATAAAAGGGTTGAAAAATCATTTGAAAAGAAAATTCTTTGGGAATTGTTTTGATCTTCACTTTCAATTCTATCTAAAGTTTTTCCTAGAGTTTTTCTTTGAGTTTTTGATTTTCAAACTCTTATTTTCCACACTTGAGCTATATCACTCTATCCTCTCTATAGGATCCTTGTTTTTGTGGAAAAGAAATTGGTTTGTGGTTGAGATATACCACCAAGTTGTAAACCCTTATCATTTCTTGGCTTTGTGCCTTTCCCTCTACACTCTTTCCCTCTTAGTGTAGAGGAGGTTATGCAATTGGGTTGTATCCCTTAAGTGTGAGGTGATCCTTGTTTGGCTTTGTGCTTATCCCTCATTTGTGAGGTTGATTTGTTGTGGCTTTGTGCCTTGCCTCTAAGTGTAGAGGTTATTTTGATTGAGAGAGGAGTTGTGTACTCCTTATTGTATTTGCTCCAAATTCTCAGTGGAGGTTCCCTGTGTGGTAGTCCTGTGTGGACAAGTTAGTGGATTCGAAATCCTTCTGGGTGAAGGCGGGGACATAGAGCTGGGTGCTCGAACCTCGAAACAAATCTTGTTGTTTGCGCTTGATCCATTGACTCTCTATATCTCTCTCATTATCATTGTGCCTTGCATCATTCATATTGTCATATATCCATTATATGCTTGGTTTGTTTGTGTGTGCCTCACCTGTGCTTAACCACGAGAGCTTCATATAGCACCTCAACTCTTATTCAGAGGAATCAAGAGGAGTTAGTCCAGAGCCCTTCACCGGGAATTCGGCTACACTCGTTGGTTGCATTAAGTGTAGTTGCAATTTAGTTTTAATTTCTGCATTTAGTTCATTAGATTAGCCGTACACCTATTCACCCCCCTCTAGGTGTACCTTCAATTGGTATCAGAGCCTACGCTCTTGATATTTGGTTTAACCACATATGAGTGTGATCTTGGTTAGCTAATCTACATTTGCATTTGTCTTAGCACACATATAGTTTGCACTCATGGATAGCCCTCCCATGTTTGATTTATCTAAAATTGACACATGGAAGATTTTGATGAGTTGGCATTTAAAAGCCCTAGGTTTGCATGTTTACCTTGCCATCACTAAGGAATCCTAACCTAAAGATAGCCATATAGAGGCCAATGCAATAGCCCTAAAGGTACTTAGAGCATCTCTTCATAAAGATTATTTACATGTATTTTCTCACTATGAGTCCGCTTTTGCAGTATGGAGCATTTTGACTTCTCCCGAGCTATCAAAGATTATTGATAAGCAGAGGAGATCTAGGAGAGACAAGTCCGACTAACATTGCTTCCTGGTCCAAGGGAATGACTCCCTTGAGGTACAATCGGAAACTCAATTAGATGCTAATTCTAGTTCCTATTGCAATGAGTGTATGGAGGCTCAAGCCATAAATAATGAACTTGCTAAAAGGTGTGAAAAATTACTTGAAAAATATAAACTTTTGAAAAAGGATAATATTGGTTTAAAAGAAGAAAATAAAAACTTATCTTCTACACTTGAGAATGTTTTGCAAGAGAAGAAAGAGATTTCAAGTGAATGTAACTCACTTAAATCCCAATTAGACCTTGCCCTAAATGAAAATGAGTTTTTAAAAATAAAAATGATTGTAATGATATTTTAAAGAAAAATGAAAACTTGTCTTTAAAACTTGATTTTGTTGTACAAGAGAATGATTCTTTAAAAATAAAAATTGATTCTATTTCAAAAGATTTAGAAGTTTGCTTAAATGAAAATGAATCTTTGAAAATTGATATTGATTCACATGTTTGCCATGCTAATGTAGTTTCATCACCTAGCTTACCTATTGCATGCACCACTTCTTCCACAATTGAAAATGATATTTGTATGCTTAAGAAGAGTGTGGATTGTTTGGGCTCCACTATGAGCCGATGTGCTTTGAACCATACACGTTTGGAATCTTTGTTTCGAAAGAAACAAGTTCCTTCTATGCATGCACACCATACATGGAGTACACATGCTTCGCACGCTCATGCACATCACACATTGTATGTTCATGTATACACTTGTACACATTGTGGACGTAAGGGCCACCTTACTAATTTTGCTATGATAGAGTTCATGATGTAAATTTTGCAACTAAATTTGTTTGGGTTAGGAAAGGTGCTAACCCCCTTGGACCCAAAAGAGTGTGGGTACTAAAGACCAGCCCTATTGTATTTGATGTAGGTGTGGGCTCTCGCATGACGTGAGAGTGATGGTACCTTGAAGTGGATGCATTCCGAGCTTAAAGAGGACAATTTGGAATGCATCACTTTCAAGGGGAGTTTGGTGGGAGGACCACCTTATTTTTTGGAGACTTGAAGAGTTGCCTTCATGGTTTTTGGTAACGATCTCTAACTCCCATTTATGTTTACATGCTTTCATATTATTCATTTTTAGCATGTCTTGATGTTTTATGATTAGTATGTTATATGCCATGATATTTAGATTAGTGATATACAGGATTAGTTATTTGAGACACCCATATTTAATATGGATTTATATCTTTGTTTTCTCACTTTGTTTTTAACTAATGTGTATGTCCTAGATCTAATGCATGTGCATATACATATTGATCATGTGGATATTTATGAGTTTTTATTTTTGACTTCTATGCTTCATGTTTTGATTACATGATTGGATGTTAGTTTTCATTAAAACTAGGATATATACTCGTACAACTAGTGAGCCACAAATAGATCATTATATGTTTGTGCTTGAACACTCATTTGTACCCATTAGATGTACTACTATAGTCTAGTTTTGATGATTCATACATTTGACTTGTATTCCCATTTTGTACATGTTTTTCATGTTTGTGTTTTAACTTCTTGTATATGTCCATCTTGTGTAACTATTAACTATACATATACATTCCTTGAGCCACTTGCCTTCATGCATATACTTTTGTGGACTCGCTATGTTTGGATATGTATGTATACTTTAGTTTGTACATGACATACATATACCTTGAAGATTAAATCGTTTTGATAATTTTCATATTTTAAGGAATTTTGAGCTTAATTGACAATTTTCATGATAATGTTTTTCACATAACTTGTACACTCACTTCATTTAAATATTTTCTCATGATTTTATTTTCATGAGTACAATTTGTGCTTTATAGACTATTGAGTGTTTAATGATCATGTGATTTACATGTTTTTCATGAAATATATTCCTTACTTAAAGGATTTCGTACTAGTTTACAAATTTTTCATATAACTAGTTCGTATTCTTCATATGGTAGAGTTTTCAAACATACTTTATCTTCAAACCTATTTTTGAAAACCCCTACCCATTAAAGGGCGGTTGGATGGGCGACCATGCCTTGTATGCTTATTATTGAAAATCTTTTTAAACATGTGCATGAAATGGGTGGAAAGGTAATATGAGTTATACACTTAATCTTATTGTGTTTCAATTGGTATCATTGGATCTTTTCAATTGGTATCACTATTGACATTCTTTTTGTATACTCGTATATATGTTTTATTTGTGCTTACTATATCTCTATATCTTTGAGCATAAATTTTAGTTATGCTAAGCTTGATTTTTTATGACTATCTTATCTCAATTGATTATGTTTCAATTGGTGTCCTAATACAAGCTTATGCATCGTTTTATTTGGTATTTCATAAAGGGGGAGAAATTCGTATTTTATCTTTCAATTGGTATTTTGTTTTTACCTTTGATTTTCACTCCCATACTTTATGATGAAAAATAATTGAAAAATGGATATTGATTTTAATTTGGCATCATATGTTCAAAATGAAAAATACTTTCAATTGGTATCAAGATGTTTATTTGTTTACCTTCAATTTGGTATCACAAATGATTTTATTTCATATGGTATCTATATCTTGTGATATCTTAATTTAAGTAAAATTCCAAATTTGTATTGTTTATTTACAATTGATATCTTAAAATTTGATTTACTAAGATTTTGTTTTAATAAGAAAATTAAAAATGTTTTGATTCATATTGCCTATATGCAAGGGGAGCTTAACATCTCTTCTACAAATAGATTCATGTTGAGTATATCTTATATTGAGGAGCTTGACAACTCTTCTTTATGCGGTACACGTGTGTAGGGGGAGCTTCACATCTCCTCTTATGCATTGCATATTATGTGTTATGTGAATTAGGGCTTGTCATCTCTTCTGCATGTAATGCATGTATGTAGGGAAGCTAACTTAGCGTCTTCCTCTTCATGAATGTATATCACATATATCTCTTTATTTATTGATTTGAGTTCACCTCTTTGTGGGGGAGAACATTATTTTTGTATTTACTTTAGCCCCTTTGTTGATGATTGACAAAAGAGGGAGAAGTATTTCAGTATATATGCATGTTTTGGAGAAATATTTTAGTATATATGCATGTTTTTGGAAAATATTTCTTGCATATTGTATATGCATGTTTTTGGAAAAGATTTCTTGTTTATGTATATTGTTTTGTTTTGCAAAAAGGAGAAAAGAATTTGATATATTTCATGCTTGTTTGTGCATGTTTTTCTCCTTATATTTGCATACATGTTTGAGATTCATGTGCTTCATTGCCATATATTATTATTTATTGTGATGCATGAGTTAAGGGGGAGCTTCTTTAAAGCTTTACGTTAATCCATGCATATATAACTCCATGAGTTTTGTCATCATCAAAAAGGGGGGAGATTGTTGGCCCAGAGGCCTTCCACTCTAGTTTTGATGATGATTAACTCATGTAGTTATGTTTACTAATATTCTTGTGATGTTTAGTTTCAGACACTTAACCAAAATATTAGTAGGTGATTAGCTTCAACAAAGGAGTTTTGGAAAGACTTCGGTACTTAGTTTAGTCTATATTTTAGATTCATGTATAAAGATTAGATAGTGTGGTATGCTCAAGTTCACAACACACACTTGTTTAAGTTTTCATGTTTATTGGTTTTTGGTTTAACCGATCTTGATTTTCATGAATAGATAGTATCAATACAAGTTTACATGATTTAATGTATATTCGATTTGTTCTATATACATGTATGCTTCATATCTTAGACAAACTTATTTTGAAACTTATTTTGATATGCCTATTCATGTATTTAGGTTTTGTATTTTAACAAAACTTGTTTTTGGAATTAATATCAAAAACATTGATATATATCTTTATATGTATATTGGAGTATATCTATATACTACACGCCTAAAAGTTGTTTAAATATCATGTTTTTGTATTTGGATGAGTTTTAGACAAAACAAATTTTCATTTGAAAAATCCAAGTTTGGAAAATACGGATTTTGGTTTTCGGCAAAATTTTCATAACACAAAAATGGTTCAAATTGTTTGAATATGTGTTGAAATTTTTCACACATGTTTGTATATCAAATATAATGTTAGAACTTATTTTTGTGAAATTTTAGAAGTTTTATGGGATTTATTTTAAAAATTAAAACCCAGTTTTTCAGTCCCAAAATTGCTTCTGCCAGGCCCTGACGGTCGACTGTGCCGGTCGACCGGACCAGGAGCCGGTCGATCGGACGTGCATGAGACGTGCACAAAGGCCATAGGTTTTGGACGGTCGACCGGGCGGTCGACCGACTGAAATCCCCTTACTCTCGGGTAAGGGCGGTCGACCGGGCGGTCGACTGGTGGTTGGCAACGGTCAAAATTTGACCGTTGGCCGGTCGACCGGATGGTCAAATCTGACCATATTTGCAGCCAACGACTAGTTTTTTAAAGAGGCTATAAAAACCCCATTTGAGAGAGGTTTTCTCCAAGAATTTTCAGAGCAAAATTTACATCTTCGAGCAAGTTTATAAGAGTTTTAGTGCTTAAAAATTGATCTTCATCTTGTTTTTAAAAGGGTTGAAAAATCATTTGAAATGAAAATTCTTTGGGAATTGTTTTGATCTTCACTTTCAATTCTATCTAAAGTTTTCCCTAGAGTTTTTCTTTGAGTTTTTGATTTCCAAACTCTTATTTTTCACACTTAAGCTATATCATTCTATCCTCTCTATAGGATCCTTATTTTTGTGAAAAAGAAATTGGTTTGTGGTTGAGATATAGGCTTCGTGCCTTTCCCTCTTAGTGTAGAGGAGGTTGTGCAATTAGGTTGTATCCCTCAAGTGTGAGGTGATCCTTGTTTGGCTTTGTGCCTATCCCTCATTTGTGAGGTTGATTTGTTGTGGCTTTGTGCCTTGCCTCTAAGTGTAGAGGTTGTTTTGGTTGAGAGAGGAGTTGTGTACTCCATATTGTATTTGCCCCAAATCCTCAGTGGAGGTTCCCTGTGTGGGAGTCTTGTGTGAACAAGTTAGTGGATTCGAAATCCTTCTGGGTGAAGGCGGGGACGTAGAGCTGGGTGCTCGAACCTCGAAACAAATCTTATTGTTTATGCTTGATCCATTGGCTCTCTATATCTCTCTCTTTATTATTGTGCCTTGCATCATTCATATTGTCATATATCTATTATATGCTTGGTTTGTTTGTGTGTGCCTCACTTGTGCTTAACCACGAGAGCTTCATATAGCGCCTCAACTTTTATTCAGAGGAATCAAGAGGAGTTAGTCCAGAGCCCTTCATCGGGAATTCGGCTACACTCGTTGGTTGCATTAAGTGTAGTTGCAATTTAGTTTTAATTTTCGCATTTAGTTCATTAGATTAGCCGTATACCTATTCACCCTCCCTCTAGGTGTACCTTCACGTTGAACGAACCAAAAGGCATTCGGCGATACGCAAAGGTCCCAAATGGATACATGAATGTTGTCTTCGCTTGGTCCTCTGGGCTATGGGGATTTGGTTATATCCTGAGTAACTGTCTATGAAACAGTAATACTCGTGGCCCACTAAATGCTCGAGCATTTGGTCGATAAATGGAAGAGAAAAATGGTCTTTGCGAGTGGCAGCATTTAACTTACGATAATCAATGCAAACTCGAATCTTTGTAGGGAGTCGTGTTTGAATTAACTCATCATTCCCTACCACAGTAAAATCAGATTTCTTAGGTACCCATGGACTGGGCTGACCCATTGGCTATCAGAAATGGGATAAGTTATCCCATTATCTAAAAGTTTTACTATTTCAGCTCGAACGGCTTCTTACATGATAGGGTTTAATCTACACTGCGAGTCCCTGTTTGGTTTTGCCTCTTCATTTAGATGAATTTAGTGTTGAACTATTGTTGGACTTAATCTCTTTATGCCAGTCATCGTCTAACCAAGGCTTCTCTATGTTTCCTAAGGATTCTCATAAGATTTTCTTCTTGCCCGTTAGTCAAGTTGGATGCAACTATGACTGGTAGAGTCTCTTATTCATCTAGGAAGGCATACTTGAGATACTTGAGTAAGGTTTTTAGCTCCAAGAAAGGGGGTGACTTGATAGGTGGAGAAGTAAAACTTATTGGCTCCTGATCTAATGAACTCTGGCTTGATGCCCACTCAATCGCAGAATTGACTATCTCATCAAAGTTGAGATCTTCGGATTCTAACTCGGATCACACTTTCCTTCTAGTTCTATCTTCACTCTAGCTCACTAGTCATATTTTCAATGAGGTTGATGTCAAAGGGTTGGTCGTCCATATCGTAGGGGTGTTTACCTAAGTTGAAAATATTGACTTTCTTAGTCATATCTCTAAAGGTCAATCTCATGGATCCGTTTTTACAATTTGTAATTGCATTGGCAGTTACAAGGAACTGAAGTCCCAAGATGATGGGAGTTTGGGACTTAGGATTAGACACGAGTTGTGTCTCTAGAACAATGAAATCCACTGGGTAAATGAATTCTCCTACACGTATAAGGACATCATTAATTTCTCCCTTTGGAATCTTAATTGATCAGTCAGCTAATAGGATCGTAACTTGAGTTGGGCTTAGTTTGCCCAAATCAAGTTGTTGATATACAGAGAAGGGAAGCAAATTAATGTTTTCTCCCAAATCAAGAAGTGCTCGACTAATTTCGGCTTGACTTATTGTGCAAGAAAGAGTGGAACAACCAGAATCTTTGTACTTGACAGGGATCTGGTTAGACAATAGCTCACTAATGTTAGTGGCTAAGAAGAGCTTCTTGGGCACATTTGTCTTTCTTTTCTTTGTGCACATGTCCTTGAGGAATTTGACATAACTAGGGACTTGTTGGATTGCATCAAGAAGTGGTATATTAAGCTTTACTTGATTGAACACCTCAAGTATTTTTTCTCATATGTGCATTATTATTATTCCTAAGCTTATTTGGAAATGGAGCTATAGGTTGGTACACTTGTTTGACTGACTTATCAACTTTAGTTTCTTCAGAGTTTTGTGGAGGTGGAGTGAACTAGATGGAGTTGATGTTTGAGTTGGGTCCGGTGGCATGGACACGATTATCAACTTGTTTTCATGACCTCAACGTATGAATCAAGTTATACTGGTTTGGATCTTAAGCCTTATTAGTTTCTAGGGTTTGAAAATGGTTGACTTGGTAGAGTTCCCTTTTGTCTTTCACTAATTGGATTAGCGTATTGATTCAATTGTATCTCTATCCTAGTCATGACTTGAGCTAGTGTTTCTTGGGTTTTAACTAAAGTTTTCACTTTTTTTTCCATATTGGAGAGTCTTGTTTCCATATGTGAATTTTGAAAAGAGGGTGGAAGACTTTGGTTGGAGAAATTTTGTTGATAAGGAGATTGTTGGAAATTGTTGGAGAATTTGGGCCTTGATTGATCATTGTTGTTTGGACCCCATGAGAAATTTGAGTGTTTTCTCCAACCTGGATTGTAGGTGGATGAATATGGATTGTTGGCGGGCCTTGTGAAGGCTGCATTCATACTCTCGGGCAATGTTTGATGAGCTAGAAAGACGGGACATTTCTCGAGCACATAGTTCATGGCTTGACAGGTAAGTATAGCCCGCCGAAGCTGTTGGCTAACTTGGTTCATCGAGACTGCATCCTTAGTTTCTAGAACTTCTAGCTTTGCATTATAACGGCTAGTTTAGCTTCAATAGCTATATTTGCCTCAATGGAATGGGCACCTCCTTTAGAAGAGCTAGGGTCATTAGTCTTAATTTTTTTCAGAGTTGGTTCCCATTGGATGGTTTTATCAACCAAATCTTCATATAATAACCATCCTTCATCTTCGTTCTTTTTCAAAATCCTCCTTAGCACATGGATTCTAATAGGGATTTCATTTGATATTCTAATTTATCATAAAGAGCTTGGCAAAGTTGCCATTTCTCTTCCCATGATGAGGGCATTAGGCAAGAAGGTTCTTAAAGCGTTCGAAGTACTTTCAAAAAGGTTCATTAGTTGTTTGCTTAAATTGCAAGATGCTTTTCCTATTTGCGCAGTTTTATGAATGTGATATAATTTCTTCAAGAAGGCCTTAACAAAGTTATCCCATGATGATATGGAACAGGCTTCTAGACTGTAAAGCCTTTTCTTTGCTAAGTCTTTTAAAGAGAATGGGATGAAACGTAACTTAACAGCGTCTACTCCTACATTGGGTATTTTCATTATGAGGCATACTTCCTCAAATTTTTCTTATGAAAAGTATGCATCCTCGGACTCAAATTCATAAAACTTTGAAAGAGTGTTGATGTATTGTGGTTTTAGCTCAAATTGGTTATCTCCTACATCGGGGAGCTGAATGCAAGATGGAAGAGAGGTCCAAAAAGGATAGAACCTATCCTGCAGTGATGGTGGTTGTGCCATGTGTGGATCGGGTTTGAATTTGGGTGGTGAACTGTTCCTAGTCAGTCTAGATGTGGTTGGGTCTCTAGATAAAGCTGACATGCACAATTAACAAACAAATTCACCCAATCAATCAAGAAAACAAAAAAACAAAAAAAAAATCAGAAATCTTAGTCTAGGGTAAGCTTGAACCTTTACGATAACTTTAAACTGTCTTTGGGAGGTATATTATCGACCTTAACCACAAGTTAATCGGCCAGGTAGGTGGCAAGATCGGTGAAAGGTATCCGTCAAAGATGGGCCTAATTATGCCAAACCACTAACCTTCGAGGTTTCGCCTCTTAATTCCTAACCTAGTCACCGATTTGGCAAGAATTAGTTTCGAGTAACTTTTCCCTTCAGTCAATCTCTTAATGAGCCCGAGTTAACCTAAGGTCAACGTCTCTAATCAATTTTTAATTTTAGGGTTAGGGTTCTGAGTGCAACGAAAGTGGTTTGTAGGCCAAAGAAGGGTAATGACGTCCCCACTTATGTGGCTTATGGGTTTTGCCCTTAAAATGATTTAGTACACATGTAAAGCAATAAAAAAGAATTCACTAAAGTGGTAAATCAACCAAAAGTAATTCCTATACTATATGCAATTTGGACGTACCTTGTCGCCAGCATTCAACAGAATTAAAAAAATTAAATAGACACGTGCCCTAGATGCGAGAATCTAATTTTTTTTAAGTTAATCAACTAATAGGTTATTATTTATTAGTTAGCAGTATGCAGGGTGATCACAGAGAAAAACTATCAAAATAGTAAACAAAACTTGCAATTTACAGCATACCTGCAAAAGACGAATCAGTAGTAATCTACCAAAGCTATGAACAAGCGACTTTTTGTCGCGTTCACGCGACTATTTAGTAGGCTCTATTGCTCTGCCTTCTAGGGCAGAGGAAAGAGTAGCTATATGTCCTTAGGTACAGTTAGTTTTCATGTTATCAGATCCTGCAAACAGAAACAAAAAAATTAGTTTTAGAGAATATCGTACCGTTCTCTCCCCAACAACGGCGCTAAAATTTTGATTGAGAAAGGAAATTATATTAGAAGTAAAGTCAAGAGTTAATGTTAGAAAGTTCTTAGTCTCTTCTCAATGTAACCGCGTAGCAGAGGTTAGACGGGTTGATTCACATGGAAGGATGCGATGGAAGCTTTTCAGAATGATTTCTCTGCACAGATAGCTTGGAAAAAAAGATTTTGGTTCTCTGCACTAATAAAATTAAACTTTAGTTCATCTTAGTTTCTAAGAATAACATAAGAAAAGTCTTTGAAAGCTAACATGATGCTATCAAAGTATCTAAATATGAACTAAGAGTAACCATTAAAAAGTGCAACACTAAATTTGTTCAACTTAACTAATTATTCATCTTCAAGAACATCAATTAATCGTAGAGTTTCAAACAAGCATAGAGTTCAATCAGTTAATCTTTTTAGATTAAACTTAAGTTGATCGAGAGATTAGCAAACTACAAGATAAATTAGTTATTCATATTTTTTTTTATTTTTAACAAGATATATAATGTAGAAGGGAAATTTGCATTAAAAAAAAAAAAGAAGAAAAGAAAATAAACAAACTAAAGCAATAAGAGTGAAATTAAAGAACAAGAGAGATGAAAATAAAAATGAACCTTTTATTGATTGTCACTGGCCAATTACAAAGTCCTTCTTCTTCAAAAATCTTCTTCAAATTAAAAGCTAGATAATACAATAAAAATTTAGAAACAAATGGCTAAACAAATAATCCTATACTCAATCTCTGAGATGCCTCTACTCTGTTGCTCTTTAGGGGTATTTATAGGAAATTTGAGAAGTAGAGTCCCAGTAGAACACCTCCTCCAAAACTCAACGCACGTGGCCCTAGGATTGCGACGTTTCCGTGAAAAAAATGGCTTGCTGTGGCATTTTTGTGGCGTTTGGTCACGCGCTTTGACGCGTGGCTTCATCTTATCCGTTCTTGTGGAGATTTATCTTCAGAATCTTCATTTGATCCCTGAATTTTAAAATATCTTTTATCTCTAAGTAACTTGTGAAGCAAGTTACATCCAAATTCGAATTTAGTTTGGATTCTTCTCCTTATCTCCAAATAGATTTCATTTTATCCCTTTCATCTTTTAAGACTTGTGGTACAAGTAACCAGATTTAAATCGAAGTCCCACTCTATCTTTAATTGGGATGAGGAGTGATTTTGTTCTACCATTCTCTTCTTTTAGTTTTAAATTACATTAATTTAAAGCCCAAATTCAAATATAATAGAATTGAAGCTTCCTTTCTCTTCCCAATTAATCTTTATTTTCATCATAATTGTGGGCTTTTAGGTTTCTTTTGGGCTTTCTCTTGGATTATGGAGGCATGCACATTACTAAACAATAAATGAATTAAATAGTAATGTTTTATAAAAAATAAGTATGAAAATATAACTAAAAATTTGTATTATTGATGACCAATCAATATGTGAGCCCACATATGTTGAATTATTTCCAGCAGGGAAGTCCTCTGGTGTTTACATATGAAACCTTCTATGCCGTATGGTTCAAAATGTGACAATGAGGAAACAATATATCCAGTATAGCAAAAATGAGAATGTTAAGAATATGAGAAGGACAAGTGATTAAGATATAGGATAAGAAACAAGTGTATAAGAAGAAAGTTGGAGGTTTCTAATTGAGGATAAAATGAGGAAGAACTGATTGAAAGATGGTGTGAGTATGTGCAATGTAGACCAATTTTTTATGGACAGTGTTAAAGTGCCAACTCTCTATAAAATCCCCGCGTCACTCTCCCCCTCCTTGCACGCCCTCATTTTTTTTCTCCTGGCTGATGTGCCATTCTTTTGATAATTTTTTATATTATCCAACTAATGCAATTGAAGATGTGGTCAATTTGGAAGTTGAAGTTGCAATATACCCAAAAAAAAAACCGAGCTTAACTATTTTGCAATAGACCTATCTAAGCTCCATGTGCAACAAACCAAGGATATGTGATTTACTTTGATAAGATAGCTTCGAATCTATCTTTTGTAACTTATGTTACAAGATCTACAAATACAAATCAGTTAATATGAAAACCCTAAAATGAAGATCTCAAAAGAATTTCAAGGAAAAAAGAAATGAAAAGAAAAGAAACGGGAGATAGCTCTCAGAGGAGGAACTGGATAAGCTAAAATTTATTCTGTTCATGAGTCAATGGGCCGGACTTGAAGGCGAAATCACAAATATTGGTCTTAGGGTTGTAAAATGTAAACAATACTCTCAATAAGCCAACCGCTTTGGATTTAGGTGAAAAATAAGATTCTGATATGAAATTTTAGACCCAAATTGGATTAGGGTCGGATTCGGATCCGGAATATTAGATCCGCATTGGATTCGGATATCCCATATTAGAACGAATGAGATTAACGTTGCTTAAACAAAAACTGAATTCGAATTTTGAAAACTTTTTTCGGATTCGGATCAGAATTCAAATTCAATTGTGCATATTGGATTTGGGATCAGATTCGAATTTGAGTAACACATCTCTTATCGGTTTCGGATTTGGATTCCACCGAGTTTACAACCCTGGTTGGCCTTTAAGACAGTGCATGGGTGTAAAATATGCTAATGCTTCATTTTACCAAGAGGGTGAATAGAAGAAAATGATTCATGTAGCCGACACAAAAAATTGGGATAAACACTTATGTTGTTGTTGAATAAGATGCATCATCTCCAATCTTCCTGTTCATAAGTAGTGTGTATTTGTTAACTCTCATTTAAGCATTGCATGCCCATATAGTTTCTCAAGCCTCCATTGTGTTTCACCCCCATTATTGGAGATATTGCCGTTACAATCCCCTCTTTTAGTGCCAACTTGTAGGAAGAGAGAGAGGTAACCAAAGACGAAGACAAGGTAGCTAAAGACGAAGACAATATTGACCGACAGCAGTAACCGGCCGACCGGCCGATCGTCTGGTGTGCACAAACGTGCACAGGCAATAACAATCGACCGTCCGGTCGACCGCAGAAGAAGAACGGTTGACCGACTGACATGGCTTTGCTCTCGGGTTGGAGCGGTCGACCGGCACGGTCGATCGAGACATGGGTCGGTCGACTGGTCAGTCGACCGACAGACGGATCCTTCCAAATTTCGAATTTCTGTTCTGAATTGGAAACAAGTCCAATTGAGTTTTCCAATTCTTTTAGGTCTCCTTGGCTATAAATAAAGGGGTAGAGTCCTCTTCATATGTATGCATGATATTGTATTGATTATTGAATCAATAAAGAACTCTCTCTTCCTTACCTCTAGGACGTAGGCAAATTTGCCGAACCTCATTAAATCTTGTATTTTATTTTTCTTCATATTGTTTTCTTGTTTTATCATTGGGTGGTACTTCTCTACTGCATCTAGGACTGAAGGGTTCCTTAAAGAGATTGTTGATCTGTGCACAACAATTAGTATCAGAGCATTCTAGGTTCATCGTGGGATCATCTGGTGATTCCAAGTGCATCAGATGCTGTTTGGCGGAGATCGTGTGTCGATCTCGGATCAGCTTTGGGAGTATTTCTGAGATCATGTGTTGATCTCAAAACAACGTGTAGACTGCTTGAGGAATCAATTCGAAGGAGTAGGTAGTTTCGAAAATCCTACTAGGGTTTTGCTAGAGGTAAAGATCCTATCTTTATCAAATTTGTTTTATCCAACTCCGTTTGTTTCCACATTACTTTGAGGATTCAGTCAAGAAGATGGCTGGAGAAAGTACATTGATGGAGAAATTCATGAATCTACATCCGTTGAGGAATGATGTGGTGAAATTTAATGGCACGAATAGCTTTGGTATGTGGAGATGCGAGGTGATGGATGCACTGACGGCATCAAATCTCGCAGACACTCTACGATTGGAGAAGAAGCGAAACTCAACCACTGAAGAAGATTGGGATAAGATGAACCGAACATCATATGGCTTAATTAGCTCTTGTTTGACACAAGATATTAAGTCTCATGTGTTGCACGAAACATCTGCGAGGCAGTTGTGGGAGATCCTAGAGAAAAAGTATCAAACTAAAAGCATTGAATCAAGGCTACAAATGAAGAGTAAGCTTTATAGTTTTCAGATGAAGAGAGGATGCTCCATCAATGAACACTTGAATCGCTACATAAAGTTTCTTACAGATTTAGTTAATGTGGATATAGAGGTCGATGAAGAAGATAAAGAGGTAATTCTCTTGAACTCTCTTCCTGTAGAGGAGTATAAGACTTTTATTTTAACATTGATCAATGGTAGAAAATCCCTTAACTAAAATGAAGTGTCGGCTGCTCTTGCTAACTATGATACGAGAAGGCAAGATAGATTGTCTTCTCGGGCGAGCACATCAGCAGAGGCATTGGCGGTAAGAGGCAGAGATTCATACAGAAAGGGCAAAGGTGAACGTGGGAGATCAAAGTCTAGGCCAAGTTTTAGAGATCTGAAAAAGAACCAGTGTGCGTTCTGTAAAGAATTTGGGCACTGGAAAGTTGATTGTCCAAAGGCCAAAGGGAAGAAGAAGGAGTCAAAGACTGAGGCAAACCTTGCACAGGTGGTCAGTACTCAAGCTAGTACCTCACAGGCAGGTGGATTAGACTCAGACTCAGCGGTATTTTCTTTCTTTGTCACTACTCCTATCATTGGCTACTCAGGAGATACTGAGTGGATATTAGATACTGGTGCTACATACCCTGTGTGCCTAAATAGGGATTGGTTTTCTAGCTTTGAGAAGCTAGATGGATGTTCAGTTGCTATGGGCGATGATCGTTCATGTAACATGGAAGGTGTAGGAACAATCCAGATCAAGATGTTGATAGGATGATACGAGAACTGAAGGAAGTGAGGTATGTACCTCAACTTAAGAGAAACCTTATCTCTGTTGGAGCTTTGGAGACATTGGGTTTTGTGGTATCAATAAAGGATGGAGTCCTCAAGATGACCAAAGGCTCAATTATAGTTCTGAAGGCCGTCCACAAGAACAATCTTTACTACTTGAAGGGTAATACTGTTACACGGCAAGTGGCGACTTCTACTGATTCAGATGATGACTTAATTAGGCTATGGCATATGAGGCTGGAACACACAGGTGAAAAGTGTTGGCCCAAAGGCCTTCCACTCTAGTTTTGATGATGATTAACTCATGTAGTTATGTGTACTAATAATCTTGTGTTATTTAGTTTCAGATCATTAATGAAGTTATTAGTTGGTGAAAGCTTCCACACATCTTTCACATATTGATTCAAGAGCCCGAGCGTCAAAGATCATATATAGCAATTGCTCGGTGGATCAAAGAGTTTTGGATCGAGTCGGCTTGGAGATTGCGCTCTACAAGAAGACTTCGGTACCATAGTTTAGTTTTGTGTTTAGATCCAAATTGTAAAGATTAGAATAGTATGATAATGCTCAAGTTCACAACACACACGTTTCATGTTTTGAATATTGGTTTTTGGTTTTTCGGTTTTAGGTTTAACCGATCTTGGTTTTCATGAATAGATAGATCAAAACAAGTTTACATGGTTTAATGTATATATGATTTGTTCTATATACATGCATGCTTTAATTTTCTAGACAAACTTAGTTTTGACTCACTTATTCATGTGTTTATGTTTTGGTATTTTTGACAAAACATATTTTGGAATTAATAACAAAAACTATGATATATATATGTTTCATGTATATTGGATTTCTATCCATATGCATCATGCTTCAAAGTGTTTAAATATCATGTTTTTGTATTTGGAAGAGTTTTGGACAAAACGTATTTTCTATTCAAAATTCAAGTTTTAGAAAATACAGTTTTTGGTTTTTGGTAAAATGATAAGACACAAAAATAGTTCATATTGATTGATATTTGAGCTAAACTTTTTATCACATGTTTATATATCAATGCAAAATGATAAAACTATTTTTGGTGATTTTTAGAAAAGATAAAAGAATTTTTAAACCTGTTTTTAACCCAGTTTTCTATTCCAGGCTTCACCAGTCGACTAGTCTTCTGACCAAGTCGACTTGGCTGAAGTCGGTCGACCGGGTCGGTCGACCGACGTGCACAGAATTGTGCACGTTTGGCAGACTTGGGACGGTTGACCGTCCGGGTCGACCGGGTCAGAGAGCAGAGCTTTCTGTTTGTTTGGGTCGACCGGGGCGGTCGACCGGTAGCTGCCAACGGGCAAAATTTGACCGTTGTACGGTCGACCGGCCGGTCGACCGGCAGGGTTATTTTGACAAAAACTGCTGCCAACGGCTAGTTTCCAGATTTGCCTATAAATACCCTTTTGGCAAGCGTTTTTCTCTAAGATTTTTTTGTGCGAATTTTTCCCTACTCTCTGGTGTTTTCACAGCAATCAAAAGAAGTTTTTGGTTTCAAATTAAACAATCTTTTTGGTGTTTTTATTAGGGTTTGAAAAATCAAAGAAAACGGATTTTGGGAAAAGCTTTTGTTTGAACTTCACTATCTTCATTTCTATTATTTCCCAAAGATTTTCTTTGAGTTGCTGGTTTCAAATCCCTTGGTTTTCTCCACACTTGAGCTAAATTCTACTATCTTTTCTATAGGATCTTTGTGTGGGAGAAAGAAATTGTTTGTGGTTGTTGTTTCGACCACCAAGTTAAAAACCCAATCTTTGTTTGGCTTTGTGCCTTGGGTTGTATCCCTCAAGTTGTGAGGTGATCCTTGTGTTTGCTTTGTGCTAATCCCTCGAGTTGTGAGGTGATTGTTTAGTTGGATTGGAGCTTGCCTCAAGAAGGAGGTTGTGGTTGTAAAGAGAGGAGTTGGGTACTCCTTGTGAGAGTCCTTGGTGGACTAGCTAGTGGATTGAAAATCCTTTGTGTGTCGAAGGCGGGGATGTAGAGCTGGGTGCTCGAACCTCGAAACATATCTTGTTGTTTGCGCTTGATCCCTTGACTCTCTCTATCTCTCTCTTTACTTTGTGCCTTGCAACTATTCATATTGTGCATTTATTATTGCTTGGCTTGATTGTGTGTGCATCACTTGTTGATTGCACTTGAGTGTATTGCATTAAGTTTTTAAATTCCGCATTGAGTTCACTAGATTAGCATAATCACCTATTCACCCCCCCTCTAGGTGATCTTTCATTTGGTATCAGAGCTAGCGCTCCTGATATTTAGGTTTAACCACCTAGGAGTGAGATCTTGGTTTGCTAATCTTCATTTGCATTGTTCATTTGCACTCATTTAGTTTGCACTCATGGATAGCCCTCCTATGTTTGACCATATTAGACTTGATGCTTGGAAGGCCAATATGAGTAGCCATTTGAAAAGACTAGGACATCTAGTTTATCAAGCCTCCACTATGGAATCATTCCCTAATAGTAGCAAGCATAAGAAGGCAAATGCATTAGCACTTAGAACACTTAGAGCATCTCTTAGCGAACATCTTTTACCGGTGTTTGATCGTTATGACTCGGCTTTTGTAGTTTGGAGCTTATTGACGTCTCCCGAGCTTCCAAGGATTATCAACAAGATGAGGAGATCTAAGAGAGAAAAGTTCGAAGAGCATTGCTTCATGGTCCAAGGGAAAAACTCCCTTGAGGTACAATCGGACACTCAATTAGATGATAGCTCTAGTTTCTATTGCCATGGTTGTTTTAAAGTTCAAACTTTAAATTTGGAACTTGCTCAAAAGCTTGAAAATTTATTGGAAAAACACAATCTTTTGAAAGAGGACAACCTTGTTTTGAAAAATGAATTAAAGGATTTGTGTTCTAATTTTGAATCAGTTTTGCAAGAGAAGGAGAGATCACTAGTGAACGTGACTCACTAAGATCTCAACTAGACCTTGCCCTTGATGAGATTGAGATTTTGAAAAACAAAAATGATTGTAATGATGTTGTGAAAAACAATGAGGTTTTATCTTCTAAATTGGATTTTGTTTTAAAAGATAACCTTGTTTTGAAAAATAAAATTGATTCAATTACAAAAGAATTGGATTTAGATTTAAAGAAAAATGAATCTTTGAAAATTGAAATTGATTCTCATGTGTGCCATGCTAGTATAGCTTCTTCTTCTTCTTCTTATAGCACACCTATTGCATGCTCCACTTTATCTTCCTCTATTGAAAATGATATAAATGCTTTGAAGAAAAGTGTTGAATGTTTGGGCTCCACTTTGAGCCAAGGCACATTGAATCATTCACGTTTGGAAACCTTGGTTCGCAAGAAACAAGGTCCAACTTTGCATGCACACTCTACACGGCATACACATGCTTTTCACGGACACAACCATAACATGTATGCCCATGTGTACACATGTACACATTGTGGTCGAAAAGGCCACCTTGCTAGATTTTGTTATGATTGTGTTTATCATGAAAATTTAGCAACTAATCTTGTTTGGGTTAGAAAGGATACTAAACCCCCGTGGACCCAAAAGGAAATGGGTACCAAAGACCACCTCTATACTTTTTGATGTAGGTGGGAGCTCTCGCATCACGTGAGAGTATTGGTGCCTTGAGGTGGATGCATTCTAAGCTTAAAAGAGAACCATTTGGATGCTTCACTCTCAAGGGGATTTGGTGGGAGGACCACCGTGGTTTGGAGAATTAGAGATGCACCTTCATGAGTTTTGGTATCATTCTCTAACTCCCATTTTTATTTGCATGCTTTTCATGTTCATCTATTTATAGCATGTCTTGTTTTATTATTCATTATGCTTATGTCATGTTGATTAGATTAGTGTTATATACATGTTTAGTTACTTGAACACCCATGTTTTATATAGATCTATATTTAGTGTTCTCACCTTATTTAAACTAACATGTATGCCCTAGATCTAATGCACATGCATATGCATTATGACCATGTGGATGTTTATGATTTTCGTTTTGTTGAATCATGTTTTATTGTTTCATGATTAGTATGATATTTGCCATGTTTATTAGACTTATGCTTTACATGATTAGTTGTTGAGACACCCATGTTTAGTATGGACCCATATTTTGTGTTCTCTTTATGTTTTAGCTATCATGTTAATCATAGATCTAATGCACATGTCTTAGTCATGCTAATCATATGGTTGACTATGATTCTTTGTCTTAATAATTCATGTTTTGATTATTATGTTTATCATGTTGGGTTATGATTCCCGTTTTATGCTTAATGATTTGATTACTTATTTAGATGTTAGTTTTTATTAAGACTAGAATTTATACTTGCACATGTAGTGGGACACAAATAAATCTTTATATATGTTTGTACTTGGATGCTTATTTGTACCCATTAAATGTGCTAGTATAGCCTAGTTTTGATGATTCATGCATTTTAAACATGTATTCCTATTTTTGAATTTGTTTTATGTATATGAGTTTTCATTTCATGTATATGTTTATTTTGCCAAACCTTAAGATATACATGTATACCCTTTGAGTCATTTGCCTTTCATGCAAATATATATATATGGACTCAATTGTGTTTAGGGATATGTATGTATACTTATTGTGTTGACAATTCATACATATACCTTGAAATGAAATTAGTTTTGATGAAAATTTAGTTTTTCTTGATTTCGTGTTCATTTGTTTAACTTCATGTATATGTCTATCTTGTCCAAACTATTGATTATACATGTACATCCTTGAGCCACGTGCCTTCATGCATATACTTTTGTGGACTCATTGTGTTTAGGATATGTATGTATACTTTAGTTTGTACATGACATACATATACCTTGAAGTTTAAATCGTTTGGATGAATTTCATGTTTACTAAGTGATTTCATATTTATAATGAATCTCTTATTTTTAAGATGATTTCAATTGGTGATTTCATATCTTAGATGAATTTCATGTTTTCAAGGAATTTCATATGAGCTTAATTGAATATTTTCATGTCGATATGTGTCACATTATACTTGTACACTCACTTTATTAGTTTACTCATGATTTGTTTTCATGAGAATTTGAATGGACTTTATGGATTTTGAGTGTTTAGTGATCATGTGATTTACATGTGTTTCATGAAAAATAATTTTGTTTTATTCCTTGCTTGAAGGATTTCGTACTAGTTCTAAAAGTTTTTCCTATAACTAGTTCGTATTCTTCACTATGGTAGAGATTTTCAAACATACTACATTTTCAAATCTATTTTTGAAAAACCCTACCATCAATGGGAGGATGGATGGGAGATCATGTTCATGTATGCTTTAAAATGAAAATCATTTAAAACTTGAACCATGATTGGGAGGTATAGATAATATGATGTATACATTTGATATTATTATTATTTCATTGGTATCATTGAATTCTTTCAATTGGTATCAATCTTGACATTTCTTGTATACTCATATGTGTTTGCATGTATGTATGCTTCATTTCAAAGAATATCAATTTCTATTGGTTTCTATTTTCATACATATATATGATTTATTTGTGCTTATTATATCCCTATATCTTTAAGCACAAGATCTTGTTTATGCTAGTGCTTGAGCTTTAACCTTGTTTCAATTGATTACTGTTAATTTGTATCAAGCCTTTGCATCATTTTAGTTTGTATTTCATAAAGGGGGAGAAAATTTGATTTTGTCTTTCAATTGGTGATTTTTCAATTGGTATTTGTTTCCCACTCCCTTACTTTATGATTGAAAATTTCAAATTGGTATCATATGTTTAATATGAAAATTATTTACAATTGGTATCAAAATTTTGTTTAGACATTCAAAATTTATTATGTTTAATTTCAATTGATATCAAGATGTTTCATGTGTTTTTGCTTAAAATTGGTATCAATATTTTTTTGTTTGTTTCCTTTCAATTGGTATCAAGATGCTATTCTTTGACATATTTTCAATTGGTACCTTAATTGATTGTCACCTCTAATTGACTTTGTTTTTATTTTAGACAAAAAGGAAAATATTATTTTTTATTGATTCATTGTTTCGAACAAAAAGGGGGAGAAATATTTATTGATTTTTCAATTGATTTGGCTTTGCTGAAGATTGACTCTTTGTATTAAAAAAAAAAGGAAAGAAGATTTTGTTTTGTTTTGGTTTTTACCCCTTTGTTGATGATTGACAAAAAGAGGGAGAAGAATTTAGGTTTATATATGCATGTTTTTGTTTTGCATATATTAAGTTTAATTTTAATTGGTATCTAAAGCATGTTTTGTAATTGGATGTTTTGTAATTGGTATCTAGAGTGTAATTGGTATCTAGAGCATGTTTTGTTTTAAACATTTCATTGGAATTGGTGCTTTGTTTTAAACATTTCATTGGAATTGGTATCTAGAGCATGTTTTGTTTTTGAACATTTCATTGGTATCTAGAACCTTCATTATTTATGCATTTATATGCATTCATGTTTAAGATGCATTTATATGCATTCATGTTTAAGAGCCTTTATTGCATATTATTTATTGTTTATTTGTTTATGCATGAGTTAAGGGGGAGCTTCTTTGAAGCTTAACTTTAATCCATGCATATATAACTCCATGAGTTTTGTCATCATCAAAAAGGGGAGATTGTTGGCCCAAAGGCCTTCCACTCTAGTTTTGATGATGATTAACTCATGTAGTTATGTGTACTAATAATCTTGTGTTATTTAGTTTCAGATCATTAATCAAGTTATTAGTTGGTGAAAGCTTCCACACATCTTTCACATATTGATTCAAGAGCCCGAGCGTCAAAGATCATATATAGCAATTGCTCGGTGGATCAAAGAGTTTTGGATCGAGTCGGCTTGGAGATTGCGCTCTACAAGAAGACTTCGGTACCATAGTTTAGTTTTGTGTTTAGATCCAAATTGTAAAGATTAGAATAGTATGATAATGCTCAAGTTCACAGCACACACGTTTCATGTTTTGAATATTGGTTTTTGGTTTTTCGGTTTTAGGTTTAACCGATCTTGGTTTTCATGAATAGATAGATCAAAACAAGTTTACATGGTTTAATGTATATATGATTTGTTTGAAATCACCTAGAGGGGGGGGGGGGTGAATAGGTGATGGCTATATGAAATATGGCAATTTTGCGGAATTAAAACTTTCACACACAAATAGCACAAATAAAGACTTGCAATAAATACAACAATTAAGGTGCAAGAATTGAAAGGAGTAGAGTTAGAGAAAATTGATCAAACGCAAACGCAAGGATGTGTTTCCGAGGTTCGAGCCACGCTCTACGTCCCCGCCTTCACACTTGAAGGATTTGCACTACTATCGTTGATCCCACCGGATCGCCAATACAAGGACACACTTGTCCCTTACACTTGTGATGCCGCAACACCACCCGAAGCTCACTAGCTCCCTTGAGGCCGATGCCTCTACAACTTCACTCCAAGAAGAAATGAGTGATCACACTTGATCACTTTACAAAAGCTCACTTGCACAATCCTAGAACCAAATATGTAGATGTAAAGCTTGGGATTGTGGTGTGCAAAATCTAGAGAGAAGCTAGAGGAATAGGCTACAAGTTGGGTGTTGGGAATTTAGGCTTTGGAAAATCTTTTATGAAGGAAAGCTTTGAAAATCTTTGTAAAACTCTTATGAAATATTTTGCAAATTGTTGTCTAATCAATATGAGGTGACCCTCTATTTATAGGGGTCAAAAACAGCCTCACAAATTCGTTGGAGACAAATCCCAAAAGAAAAACAGTCAGAAAAACTAGCTGTTGGATCTGTCAGAACTTTTGACAGAGTCCGGTCGACCGGGTCGGTCGACCGCCAACGGTCAAAAATATGACCGTTGGGGCTCATCGGTCGACCGGGTCGGTCGACCGAAAACTCCTGTAAACGTAAATGAACTTCGGTCGACCGGGTCGGTCGACTGATATAGACGTGCACAGTATTGTGCACATCGGTCGACCGGGCCGGTCGACCGGTTACTGTGAGTTCTGAAAAACAGAACTTCCAGAACCAGAAAACTTGGATTTTGGTTTTGGGTTTTGGGTAAGATTTTGGAACTTGTAAAAACATGAAGTATAAGCATGTGTCATACTTCAATCATGTTAAAAATAGTTTGATAAAATTCTTTTGATCACAAACTTGTTCTTCAATGAAAATGTTTTTCCAAAACTATTGTTTTTCTAAAAAGCGTATTTTCAAATATGTTCTCTTTTAAAAACTAAGTTAGAAATGGAATTGAAAAATCTTTTTGAAGCCATGAACCTAACTAAGAGGTGTGTGTGTGATAATCCCATAGCTCTACTTCTAATATCTAGCTTTGACAAAATATCTAAAATAAAAATAAAAATACAAAGCTTGTTTTCTTCAATGTCTTGATCTTGTCTTGATCTTGTCTTGATTTTCATATCATCATCTTGATCCCAAAGAATCCTAGTTGTGCATAGCTTGGGAATCTTCATTTTTGCGGCGAACTCCAAATGTGTGAGTCTTTTAGCGGAGCCGTAAAAAACAACCTGTTAAGTAACCTGAAAAATTCTGAAACACAAATGTTAAATACATAACTAAATATGTTTTGTTATCATCAAAATAACTGGGATAATGGCCTTTGGGCCAACAATCTCCCCCTTTTTGATGATGGCAAAACATATGTAGTTATCACAAAATATTTTGGGTAGAGACTTCAAATGAAGCTCCCCCTCAACACAAGCATATATATAAAAATCATACTCAGGCATATTATCACAAATCATAATCATAAACATTTTAGTTCCATGCCAACAAAGATGCCAAATACTCATGTCATATCATAGATGAAGGAAATGAGTTCTCATACATGACATAAATACATAAAACACATAACCATATCCATGTCCACAACACAAAATAAAAATACATGACAAAGCAAAAGATGTCCAACACAAAATATGTCAAGTACATAACAAAATAACAAAGTGTCACAAAATATCTCTCTCTCTCCAAATAACTCTCCCCCTTTTTGACATCATCAAAAGGGGAGGTCACTCCTCAGCACCATCATCACCATCATCGCCGTCTCCGTCATCATCACCACCTTCCTCTGAAGAAGCAACCTCCTCTGGATCCATGCCATCGACTCTGGTGCGCGGTGGAGGAACAGAAGAGCGAGCTCTGGGAGGAAATGGAGGACCGGTGGCAGGGAGTCGACAAGCAGTTGGAGTCCGATCAGGAACGAGCATGTCAAATTTTGAGAAAAGGGCCTGAAACTGGACATCCACGAATCTCATGGAATCAGCGAAATATGACATGTCGTTTCGGACCTCCGCCCGAAAAGCAGCATCCCGGATGTCACGAGCATCCATCTCCGCCCGAATGGCTGCGTCGCGCTTCTCGACCCAGGCCTGGTGCGCCTCGATCTGAGAGCGGACATCCGAAGAGAGAAGAGCTAGTAACTCAGGAGGAAATGCAGGTGCTGCAGAAGAAGAAGATCCTGGTGCTGAAGATGAGCCAGGACCAGCAGGAGGAAGAGGTGGTTGCACAGGAGCGTGTCTACGCAGCTGTGCTTCCATCATCTTCAGGACAACTCCATTGATGTTGGTCAGGGGATTTGATGGAGTTTCAGCAGAAAGATCAAAGTCAAGACCCCTAAGAAGATGGGTAATAAGCATGCCGTAGGGCAAGCTCCTACCCGCAGTACGGATCTGATCAGAGGCCATATGAGAGGCAATGACTCTAGGAAAGTTTACCTTAATGCCTTTAAGAAGGCAATAGATAATCAAGGGTACACAACCCCTAGCATGGCTATACTCACCATGTTTGGGGACAATGTTGAAAAAGATAATCTTGGCAAGGACTTGAGATTGAAGAGTGTATCGACTCACTACCTCATTCCTACCAAGCCGGGGTTGTCATCCCCGTGAATCAGAGTAGAGGCGGTGAGTGAAGACTCACCCTCAGGAAATTCGAAATCATGTAAATCATGAGAATACACATCTGCTCCGCCAGTGGAGAGATGCAGAATCCTAGCAAACCGACCGATAGAGAGGTCGATTTCCCTACCTAGAACTCTAGATGTGATGCGGTTACCATCAATTCATAGTTGGCATAAAAGTAAGGAACAAGGGAAGTGTATACTTGCTCCTTGATGGACAAGAACTCAACTAGATTGTTGTTTTGCAAGATTTGAGGGATACCTAGATGTTCAAAATCCTGAATGGTAACAAATCTCCCTGAATTAATATTTCTAGTGGAGAGATGGGAGTATCTATCAGCAGCTAGGTCATTGATAAAGGGCCGTACGGGTCTAGGAACCTGAGATGAGGGTTGAGCAACACCCTTCCCCTTCTCAGTTCGAGATCTTTTAGACATGATGAATAAAAATGAAATTTTTAGATTAAAACAGGTTATGGCACGATCTAGAAGCTAAGCAACCTAAAATAGTGACAAAGGAAGAAAGATTTCTAAGCTAGAAGTGAAGATTCACAATAAAAATTCGATTTTTACCTTGATGAAAATCCAAAACCCTAGACAGAAAAGCCTGAAATTCTCCGAATCCGGTGGTTGGAAGTTGCTGAAATCGAAGATCCGGAAGTAGGATGAAGGATTTGAGATGGGTTTTAAAAGATTTGGATTTGGTTGAAGGATTGGAGAGAAACAATTTTTGGGGAAAAAAGGGTTCGTCGGTTGCTGAGTGAAATGAGAGAGAGAGAGAGAAAAATGAAAATATATAGCAGATTAGGGCAAAAACACGACGATCGGTCGACCGGTCCGGTCGACCGAATCCAACCGAGAGCTCTGTAAATAAGATCGGTCGACCGGGTCAGTCGACCGAAATATCCCGAGACCACAGCAGGTCAGCATCGGTCGACCGAATTATGGTCGGTCGACCGGTAGCACAGAAAAAAATAAAAATTTTCTCTCAGGCAGAGTCGGTCGACCGGAGATTTAAGGGTCGGTCGACCGGCTTTGCCTGAAAAACAGTTAACAGCAATTTGCCCAAAAAAAAATTTTAAATAATTTTTGTAGTCAAAAATAGGTATGACAAATTAGACATATAAGAGTACACCAACAGTTTTTAAATCTTTATTAAGTTATTACAACATCAAAATACATGCAATCCCTTCTTAATTTTATTTTCAAATTTAAACAAAGATATTAAAGATGTTGAAGCCGAATACCCAATGACGGGTTCTGAACTTCATCCTCTTGATTCCTCTTGAATGAGTTGAGGTGCGCAATTGCCATCTTTAAGGTATTTGCTTAAATAGAAAATTTTACAAATGTTTTATTTTTATTTATGAAAATAATGTGTATATGTATACAAGTATATATTCACAAATAATAAACTATACATGTGGACATACTATAAAACAAGGCATGAAACTAAAGATATCAAAAACTAAACATGGCATATACAATCATGATGGAGTTGCAAGTTTATACTAATCATGTATCAATGAGGCATAAGACTAAACTAGCAATCCTATAACAATTGTATATACAAAATTAAAACTCTTAAATGGAGATGTTACCAATTTACGGGCAATCTCCAAAATTAGGTGCCTCCAAGATAGCGATGCAATCTTGATGTGTTCTTTAAGCTTTGTTGCATCCACCACCCGGGCACCGTTTCCTCCTAAGTCTTGGAGGATGTAGATCCACCTATACCTGTTTCATTTGAATTTGGTGGCTCTTTTGGTACCCAAATCTTAGTGGGTCCTTTGGGGTTAGATCCGGGGCGAACCCAAACAAATTTATTTTTAACATTGTTCTTAGCATAGCAAAACTTTTCTAAATGGCCTTTGCGGCCACAATGCGTGCAAATGTAAATTCTACCACCATTGTACATGAAAGCATGGTTATGTGTGTGTGCATGTTTTATGTGTAGCATGTTTATGATGAGCATGTTTCCCTTGGGCTACTCCCTTAGGAAATTTAGATGCAAGCTTGTTAAAATCAAATGCACACTTTTTAAGAGTTGAGTCTAATACATCAACCCGTTTTTGTATCTCAACAAAATCATTTTTACTACATGATGCAATGGGGGTTTTCCCTTTACAAGCTAATTTATAATTTGCAAAATCACTTTTTATTTTCTCAAAAGAATTAGACAAATTATTTTTCTCTTTTTCAATAATATCAAGTTTATCTTTCAAGGACTCATTTTCCCTTTTTAATTTTTTATTATGAGATTGCGAAATCTCATACCTATGTTGTAATTCCTCAAAGAAATGTGCTAGTTCATCCATAGTGAGGTCATCATCATCAAGAGTGTTATCAAATGTTACCTTAGAAGCGTCGTCTCCTTGTGCCATGAAGCACATGATGGCGGCGTCGTGCTCCTCTTCGGATTCCGACTCCGAATCATCCCATGTTGCGGCCAAGGCTTTCTTCTTTCTTTGCCCATTCTTGGATGTGGTTGCTTGTAGAGCGGGGCAATCGGCAATTAGGTGACCGATCTTCTTGCAATGAAAGCAAGGACCGGGTTCATCTCTTTTCTTCTCGTACCTTCCTTGAGGCTTCCCTCTTCGGAAGTTACTTTGCCGTCCCTTCTTGTAAAACATCTTGCCCACCTTCCGGATGAGCATGGCGAAATCCTCATCGCAATCTTCCGATGAGTCATCCTCTTCGTGTATGGTAGGAGTGGCTTTGAAGGCAATGGTCTTCTTCTTTGGTGCCTCCCTTTCTTCTCTAACTTTCATCTCCATCTCATGCGTCTTGAGATTTCCGATGAAGCCGGAGAAGTCCATCTCCTCTTTGTCGTTGAGCTCCTTGAGAGTGGTCGCCTTGACTTCCCAAGCTTTGGGAAGAGCTCTAATCACCTTCCTTATCTTTTGATCATTATCAATCTTGTCGCCTAAGGAAGAAAGAGCATTAGTTATTTTCGTAAAACGGGTGAGCATGTCATCAATGCTCTCATTATCAAACATATAGAAATTCTCATATTGAGAACGTAGCAAGTCAACTTTGGCTCTCTTGACTTGAGACGTTCCCTCATGAGTCACAATGAGTATGTTCCAAACCTCAAATGCGGATTTACAATTTATTATGCGTGCAAGGTCATCTTCATTCAATGCTTGGGTCAATGCATATTGTGCCCTAGCATTAGCCTCATAGTCTTTGGAAGTATCCTCGGACCATGTGCTCTCATCACTAGTGGGTTCAATAAAATCTTTGGTTATAGCCCTAGCTACCCTAACTCCTAGGGATTTAAGGAAGAGATTCATTTTCACCTTCCAAATGGGGAAGTTTAAACCATCAAACTTGGGTGGGGATTTAATGCTAGAAAAGTCCATGGATGCCATGAATGCACAAGCAAATGTAAATGCAACACAAATGTATATAGCCAAATATGGATCTCCCTAAGGTGGTTAGACCTAAGTTGTAGGGTTAGGCTCTGATACCAATTGAAATCACCTAGAGGGGGGGTGAATAGGTGATGGCTATATGAAATATGGCAATTTTGCGGAATTAAAACTTTCACACACAAATAGCACAAATAAAGACTTGCAATAAATACAACAATTAAGGTGCAAGAATTGAAAGGAGTAGAGTTAGAGAAAATTGATCAAACGCAAACGCAAGGATGTGTTTTCCGAGGTTCGAGCCACGCTCTACGTCCCCGCCTTCACACTTGAAGGATTTGCACTACTATCGTTGATCCCACCGGATCGCCAATACAAGGACACACTTGTCCCTTACACTTGTGATGCCGCAACACCACCCGAAGCTCACTAGCTCCCTTGAGGCCGATGCCTCTACAACTTCACTCCAAGAAGAAATGAGTGATCACACTTGATCACTTTACAAAAGCTCACTTGCACAATCCTAGAACCAAATATGTAGATGTAAAGCTTGGGATTGTGGTGTGCAAAATCTAGAGAGAAGCTAGAGGAATAGGCTACAAGTTGGGTGTTGGGAATTTAGGCTTTGGAAAATCTTTTATGAAGGAAAGCTTTGAAAATCTTTGTAAAACTCTTATGAAATATTTTGCAAATTGTTGTCTAATCAATATGAGGTGACCCTCTATTTATAGGGGTCAAAAACAGCCTCACAAATTCGTTGGAGACAAATCCCAAAAGAAAAACAGTCAGAAAAACTAGCTGTTGGATCTGTCAGAACTTTTGACAGAGTCCGGTCGACCGGGTCGGTCGACCGCCAACGGTCAAAAATATGACCGTTGGGGCTCATCGGTCGACCGGGTCGGTCGACCGAAAACTCCTGTAAACGTAAATGAACTTCGGTCGACCGGGTCGGTCGACTGATATAGACGTGCACAGTATTGTGCACATCGGTCGACCGGGCCGGTCGACCGGTTACTGTGAGTTCTGAAAAACAGAACTTCCAGAACCAGAAAACTTGGATTTTGGTTTTGGGTTTTGGGTAAGATTTTGGAACTTGTAAAAACATGAAGTATAAGCATGTGTCATACTTCAATCATGTTAAAAATAGTTTGATAAAATTCTTTTGATCACAAACTTGTTCTTCAATGAAAATGTTTTTCCAAAACTATTGTTTTTCTAAAAAGCGTATTTTCAAATATGTTCTCTTTTAAAAACTAAGTTAGAAATGGAATTGAAAAATCTTTTTGAAGCCATGAACCTAACTAAGAGGTGTGTGTGTGATAATCCCATAGCTCTACTTCTAATATCTAGCTTTGACAAAATATCTAAAATAAAAATAAAAATACAAAGCTTGTTTTCTTCAATGTCTTGATCTTGTCTTGATCTTGTCTTGATTTTCATATCATCATCTTGATCCCAAAGCATCCTAGTTGTGCATAGCTTGGGAATCTTCATTTTTGCGGCGAACTCCAAATGTGTGAGTCTTTTAGCGGAGCCGTCAAAAACAACCTGTTAAGTAACCTGAAAAATTCTGAAACACAAATGTTAAATACATAACTAAATATGTTTTGTTATCATCAAAATAACTGGGATAATGGCCTTTGGGCCAACATTGTTCTATATACATGCATGCTTTAATTTCCTAGACAAACTTAGTTTTGACTCACTTATTCATGTGTTTTATGTTTTGGTATTTTTGACAAAACATATTTTGGAATTAATAACAAAAACTATGATATATATATGTTTCATGTATATTGGATTTCTATCCATATGCATTATGCTTCAAAGTGTTTAAATATCATGTTTTTGTATTTGGAAGAGTTTTGGACAAAACGTATTTTCTATTCAAAATCCAAGTTTTAGAAATACAGTTTTTGATTTTTGGTAAAAATGATAAGACACAAAAATAGTTCATATTGATTGATATTTGAGCTAAACTTTTTACCACATGTTTATATATCAATGCAAAATGATAAAACTATTTTTGGTGATTTTTAGAAAAGATAAAAGAATTTTTAAACATGTTTTTAACCCAGTTTTCTGTTCCAGGCTTCACCAGTCGACTAGTCTTCTGACCAAGTCGACTTGGCTGAAGTAGGTCGACCGGGTCGGTCGACCGACGTGCACAGAATTGTGCACGTTTGGCAGACTTGGGACGGTCGATCGTCCGGGTCGACCGGGTCAGAGAGCAGAGCTTTCTGTTTGTTTGGGTCGACCGGGGCGGTCGACCGGTAGCTGCCAACGGGCAAAATTTGACCGTTGTACGGTCGACCGGTAGGGTTATTTTGGCAAAAACTGCTGCCAACGGCTAGTTTCCAGATTTACCTATAAATACCCCTTTGGCAAGAGTTTTTCTCTAAGATTTTTTTGTGCGAATTTTTCCCTACTCTCTGGTGTTTTCACAGCAATCAAAAGAAGTTTTTGGTTTCAAATTGAACAATCTTTTTGGTGTTTTTATTAGGGTTTGAAAAATCAAAGAAAAGGGATTTTGGGAAAAGCTTTTGTTTGAACTTCACTATCTTCATTTCTATTATTTCCCAAAGATTTTCTTTGAGTTGCTGGTTTCAAATCCCTTGGTTTTCTCCACACTTGAGCTAAAATCTACTATCTTTTCTATAGGATCTTTGTGTGGGAGAAAGAAATTGTTTGTGCTTGTTGTTTAGACCACCAAGTTAAAAACCCAATCTTTGTTTGGCTTTGTGCCTTGGGTTGTATCCCTCAAGTTGTGAGGTGATCCTTGTGTTTGCTTTGTGTTAATCCCTCGGGTTGTGAGGTGATTGTTTAGTTGGATTGGAGCTTGCCTCAAGAAGGAGGTTGTGGTTGTAAAGAGAGGAGTTGGGCACTCCTTGTGAGAGTCCTAGGTGGACTAGCTAGTGGATTGGAAATCCTTCGTGTGTCGAAGGCGGGGATGTAGAGCTGGGTGCTCGAACCTCGAAACATATCTTGTTGTTTGCGCTTGATCCATTGACTCTCTCTATCTCTCTCTTTACTTTGTGCCTTGTAACTATTCATATTGTGCATTCATTATTGCTTGGCTTGATTGTGTGTGCATCACTTGTTGATTGCACTTGAGTGTATTGCATTAAGTTTTTAAATTCCGCATTGAGTTCACTAGATTAGCATAATCACCTATTCACCCCCCCAGGTGATCTTTCAAAAAGTCTTTGCAAGCTCTTCAAGACAAGGATTATTGAAAGGTGCTGGAACTTGCAAGCTGGAATTTTGTGAACATTGCGTTATCAGAGAGAAGACCAAGGTGAAATTCGGCACAGCAACTCATTGCACCAAGGGGATTCTGAATTATCTTCACACCGATGTTTGGGGACCTACCAAGACTGCATCAATTGGAGGTAACCACTACTTTGTGGCTTTCATTGATGATTATTCTAGGCGATGTTGGGTATATACCATGAAGCACAAAGGGAAATTCCTAGAATTATTTGTGGAGTGGAAGAGGAAATTGGAGAGAAGCACGGGAAGGAAAATCAAAGTCCTCCGTTCAGATAATGGAGGAGAATATAGGTCTGATCCTTTCCTTAAGCTATGTCATGATGAGGGCATAGAAAGGCACTTCACAGTGAGAAAAACACCGCAATAGAACGGGATAGCAGAAAGGATAAATAGGACCTTACTAGAGAAAGTTCATTGTATGTTATCTAATGCCAGATTATCGAAGAATTTTTGGGCTGAGGCTTTGACATATGCTTGCTATCTTGTCAACAGGTTGCCTTCATCTGCCATTGGAGGGAAAATTCCTCTAGAGATTTGGTCTGAAAAAACTGCTCCTGATTATGATTTGCTAAGGGTATTTGATGTCCAGCCTACTACCATGTTAAAGAAGATAAATTAGACCCATGAGCAAAAAAGGAATTGTTCGTAAGATTCAAGAAAGGAATAAAAAGGCTACAAAATTTGGGATCCTAAGAACATGAAATTTATTTTCGGCAGAGATGTCACATTTGATGAGGCTTCAATGTGGAAGCCTAAAATTTCTCGGCAGGTGGAGATTGTCAAGACCAAAGAAGTATCACAGCTGGTGGAGAATGATGCTAATCAACCATCTCTAGAAAGTTTAGTATCTTTGAGGATCATGCCTAAGGTGACATAAGGTAATGATCAAGTAGATGAGGTAGATGCTGCTGATGATGAAGATCAAGAGCAGATCATGGGTGATGTTCTTGAATCCAGTGCAGTTAGAAGACCAAGAAGGAACACGCGTAAATCAAGTTGGCTCACTACAAATATGGTTGTCGCTTATGCTCTTTCAGTCGTGGATGAGGCAATCCCGTCTACATATTGGAAAGCTAAAATCAGTTCAGAGTCAAAGATGTGGAAAGATGCCATGGAAGAAAAGATGACTTCTCTATACAAAAACGATACTTGGGAACTCACAGAGTTGCCCAAAGGAAAGAAGGCAATTGGCTGTAAGTGGGTATACGCAAAGAAGCAGGGATCTATAAAAGAAGATATGGTGCACTACAAAGCTAGATTGGTAGCAAAAGGCTACGCACAAAGAGAAGGAATTGACTACAATGAGGTATTTTCTCCTGTTGTAAAGCATTCTTCAATTCGCATCCTATTTGCTCTAGTAGCACAGTACGAGTTGGACCTTGATAACTCGATATAAAGACCGCTTTTCTCCATGGCGATCTAGATGAAGAGATCTATATGTCTCAGTCGATAGGGTTCAAAACTGAAGGAAAAGAAAACATAGTGTGCAAGCTGAAGAAATCGCTGTATGGATTAAAGCAATCTCCTAGACAATGGTACAAGCGTTTCGACAGCTTCATCAGAGGAAAGAGGTATACACGTAGCCATTATGACCCATGTGTGTATTACAACTAGCTACCTACAGGAGAGTATATCTATCTATTAATATATGTAGATGATATGCTTATTGCTTCAAAAACTAGATCCGCAATTGATGAACTGAAATAGGACTTATCTTCAGAGTTTGAGATAAAAGATCTTGGTGAAGCAAAGAAGGTGTAAGGAATGAAAATTGAACGAGACCGAAGGAGTGGTAAGGTGAGCTTAACACAAAAGGGTATTTGCAAAAGGTACTTCAGAGGTTCAACATCGATAAGGACACGAAATCTGTAAGTACACCACTGGCTCCTCATTTCAACTTAAATGCTACTATGTCTCCAAAAACTGTTGAAGAACGTGAGTACATGACTCGCGTTATCATATGCTCGCGCAGTTGGTAGTCTGATATATGCAATGGTGTGTACGCGACCAGATTAGTCACAAGTTGTCTCCATGATTAGTAGATACATGCATGATCTTGGACAAGGTCATTGGGAGGTAGTGAAGTGGGTTCTATGGTACATTAAAGGTACCATAGATATTGGATTGGTATTCGAGAAGGATTTCACAGGGAAGCAGGAATGTATCAGATATATTGACTCCGATTATGCAGATGACCTCGACAGACGCCAGTCCACAACGGGATATGTATTTACATTATCTCAAGCACCGGTTAGTTGGCACTCTATTCTACAGTCTTCCGTTACATTGTTTACTACAGAGGCTGAGTACATGGCCATGACAGAGGCTATGAAGGAGGCAATTTGGCTTCAAGGGTTGCTCAATGATTTGGGAATTGAACAGGATCTGCTGAAGATCAATTATGATAATATGAGTGCTATCTATTTAGCAAAGAACCAAGTATATTCGGGAGATTCTTGATGATGGTGATATTGAGTTACTGAAGATCCATGCAACGGAGAATCCTACCGATATGCTTACCAAGGTGGTGTCAGGAGTAAAATTCACATATTGTAAAGCATTGCTCCATATCCTTCCTGTCGCATGAGCTTGTTGGAGCGCTTTTGGATGAACTAGGGATGGCTTGATCCCTTGGGCAGGTGCGTAGGCAGCCACACTAGTGTAGCCACTTTCGAGTCGACAGATCATATGTTGAGTTCGGCTCAGATTTGCGAAATGTTCACCAAGGTGGAGAATTGTAGGAAGAGAGAGGTAGCCAAAGACGAAGATAAGGTAGCCAAAGACGAAGATAATATTAACCGACAGTAGTTACCGGTCGACTGGCCGGTCGACCGGTGTGCACCAACGTGCACAGGCAATAACGGTCGACTGCCCGGTCGACCGCAGAAGAAGGCAGACTGACATGGCTTTGCTCTCAAGTTAGAGCGGTCGACCGGCATGGTCGACCGGGACATGGGCCGGTCGACCGGCCGGTCTACCGACAGACCAGATTTCGAATTTCTATTCTAAATTGGAAACGAGTCCAATTGAGGTTTCCAATTCTTCTAGGTCTCCTTGACTATAAAAAAAGGGTAGAGTCCTCTTCATATGTATGCATGATATTGTATTGATTATTGAATCGATAAAGAACTCTCTCTTCCTTGCCCCGAGGATGTAGGCAAATTTGCCAAACCTCGTTAAATCTTGTGTTTTATTTTTCTTCATATATTTTTCTTGTTTTGTCATTGGGTGGTACTTTTCTACTGCATCTAGGGCTGAAGGGTTCCTTAAAGAGATTGTTGATCTGCGCACAACACAACTCATATAAGTCCTTGTTTTTTTTGTTGAAAATGAAACTTTTCCTTATCAATACAAAAAGGGATAATTGTAAATAATTTCCATGCATTTTACTCACCTGAGCGCTTATTACCCCTAAACAAGTATACACTCACTTAGCACCCTTACGATAGCAGTTCCATAAAATCTGTACAATTTTACTATTTTCTTCCATTTTGCCCCTCTTTTTATTTTATTTCTTTCACTGATGTCTCCCTCTTGCTTCATATCCTCTCCCTTTCCCCTTCTCCTCTCCCTTTTTCTTATTGCGCTCTCTCTCTCTCTTTCTCTCTCCTCCCTCTGTGTCATGTTGGTTTCTCTACCTTTTTTCTTCCACTACTCTCCGTTTCTTTCTTTCCCCCTCTCTCTATCACTTTCTCTCGCAACTCTCTTTTCCATCTCTCCCCCTTTCTTCCTCCATATTCTATCTAGTCGCAACAGCACTTGCAAGAGCAATAAATTCCTCCCTCTTCTTCAACTCTCCCTCATCTCTCCCTATTCTTTATCCATCTCCATATCCCTCTTTGCTCTCCTCCCCCTCCCGCTCCCCCCTCTCTCCTTTTTTCTTTTATAGTTGTTGCAGTTATTGTAGTTGCTATTGCCACTGCTTCACTGTGAAAGCTGACACAGCTATAGCTGTTGTAGGTAGTATATTGCAGATGCAAGTACAATAGCTAAACAAGAAGAGAAAATATGGAGAGTGGAGAAATGCACAAAAGAGAGAAAGGGAGAAAAAACAGGAGGAGAGGGAGAGATGAAGTGGAGGAACACGGAGGAGAGGGAGGAATAATTCCTATGGGGGGAGAGAGAGCGAGGCAAGAGCTGCACAAGAGAGAGAGAGAGAGAGAGAGAGAGAGAGAGAGAGAGAGAGAAAGAGAGATCACTGGGACGTAAAGAAGGGAGAGAGAGATGGAAGAGAGGGGGAAAGACAGAGGGCGGAGATCAAGAGAAAGAGGAAAGAGACGACAATAAAAGAGAGAAAAAAAAGAGAGAGGGAGGGACAAAATCGAAAAAAAAAACAATTGATGGAGATTTAACAAAACTATCATCTCAGGGTGTTAAGTGAGAGTATTATAGTTCAAGGGTAATACGTGCTCAAGTGACTATAGCACATGAGTGGTATATGCAATTAAGTATGAAGGACTTCCTATTAGGCTCCATATTAGATCCTGCTCAAACACAAGATGGTTTGACACTGAGTGTGTCTAACAAAAACCTGAAAAAAATATTGAGACTACTTAAGTGTTGAAAACAAATTTCGAATTACTAATGCTGATGCTAAATTGTTGAATTGCTAATTTCATTACGAAGATGCAAACTGACCTGAATTTGAGCCGAACTATAATTGAATCGTGAGCGAAATCAAAATCAAACCCGCACTTATGTGTGCACAGAAAGTCAAATATTTATCTCCTTAGATAGATAAAATTTTTAGAGAACTCCAAATTTAATGCAAGAGGTGATTTAGAGATTCTCAAATTCTAATAGGAGAGGAGGTGTTAGAGATCTCCATACTCAGTACAAGAGGGTTAGAAAGTCCCAAATTGAGAACAAAATAAGGTTTTGGAGAACCCCGGACTTCAATACACTGATATACAACTAGAACAATTTCAACCATTTAATCACTAGGTTTTGTGTTTGCTATTTAGTTTAAAATAATGATGAACAATGATCAGCCCTTTTTAATTTTTAAAAAATATTTCTTTCCTTTTGGAAAGAGGGGCTTGCAGAAGTAAGAAAAGGAAAAAAAAAAGGGTAAGACGAAAGATGGATTGAAAGACGAAAGATGATGAGGGCGCGTCAGACCCTGATGAAGACTTGAACCAAAACCATAGGACTCTGGAACCATGTTACACCACAAAGTATTACATAAGGCTATAAATACTTTTAGGACTTTATAACCAAATTTACCTTTTATATCTAACAGTTTTATTTGATTGACTACTATATTAACACCACCATACATTTGTGTATCTGCTGATCTTTCCTCCCCCTCTTCTTTATTGGTACCTTAGCCCTCTGTAATTTATCAGTGACATGATTTTTTATATGAAGTTTTCAGCAAATGGCTAATTATAAATAAATGCATTTAAAAGTTTGTATCACTCATACAATATTTATCACTCATGCAATATAAGGTGTTCCTAAGAGAGTGGTTACTTTGGTGCATGCTTTGTTTAGGTTGTAAGCTGCTCTGAGGATAATGATATCGTTCATGTGAATGGGAAAGTTAACCCAAAATCAGATCTTGATCAGGTATGCAAGTAAATGTAATTTTGTCTCATTGTTCTTTCATCGCACCGGGAGATATGGTTAGACTGGCTCCATCAGCAACACAGTTTATGTATACGAAGATAATTTACTGAGAACAGGGGGAGCTAATTATGAAGTTGCATTTTTATAAACAATGCAGATAGAGAAAAGGCTAGAGAAACCTTAAAAAAGCAGAGCAAAGGATGCACAAACAAAAGTGAAGGTACGATATACAGATGCTTGAGATGCAATGTATACATTTGAACTTGTTGGGTGAACTCGTATTATTTCTTTTAACCCAGGAGGAAGCAGAGAGATCAGCTTTGGAAAATATTCAGAAGGCACTTATGGATGGAAAACCTGCAAGATCTGTTCCACTAACAGGTTTGGAGAAAGATTCTATACGTCAACTCTGTCTTCTCACCATGAAACCTGTAATATACGTAGCTAACATGGCTGAGTCTGGGTAATCAGATATTGGTGCTTTGTTACATCTGTTGGTTTAGAGAGAGTGGATTGTTACTTTCTCTGCATAACCTTTTGAAATGATTGCTCGACTTTAATTTATGTTATTTTCCTTCTTTTTGGCTGTCCTTGTTTGTTCATTTATCACTTGGACATGAAGAAACTTTGAGACTTCTGCCCACGCTCGTGGAAAATGGCATACTTTCATAGTATTGCTCATGCTCGTCTTTCATTATATACTAAGACTCAGCTTGGTTATTCTCGTTAGTGAACAGTCATCTACATAGTATGCGCCTGCATGTGTGAATGAGCCCCTTCTAATGATTGTAAATATCTTTTGGAAGAAAAAAGAAAAAATAACTTCCTCGTAAAATTTGTTGAGGTAAAATTCATTATATCAGCAGAATGTTAAGTTTACCAGATTACTTTGTAAGATTATGATTGACTTCTTTTCTGTTCAAAGAATTCACTGTCTTGCTTAAATTTGTGTTCCTGTAAGGATTTGTGCTTTGAGCTAAAGTCATTAATTGGCTGTTGGTGAAAGTAACTGCAAACTTAAAGAATTTATCTTATATCACAGGTTGAAACTGAGCTTACAGAACTTCCACCTCCCGGGTGTGGCCCGAATAGGCTATAACTTATACAGTGTTGGTTTCATCAGGTAGCCTACGACGATTTTGTTGCGGCCGATTCTCTGGCAGCCGCTAGGGGGAGAGGAGTTGTAAGTTAATAGCCTATGATGCCTATTAACTTTTCATCTTGTGAACAACGTTTACACACTAACCTAAGTTTTTCGTACTGTCTTTCAAAATTATGCAGTTGAGGTCAGAGGGGAAGGATTATGTAGTACGGGAAGGGGATGTTATGCTCTTCGATTCAACGTCTGATGAATGCATCATGAGTTGTGACTGCTGTTGATTCGAACACAAAATACTTGTAATATCCCTAAGTAAATAATACTGTATTTCTATTTTTAAGTATTTACTTTTCTGTACTTAATTATTATTATTATTATTATTGTTATCAATATTTAATTATTTTATTTTGTTTGCATTGACTATCTTTCCCTTGGCCCAATCCTTTGAGCCCTAAATCAAGCCCACACTGTATTTCATGTTTTCTAATTCTTGGCCAAACCATGCCCATAGCTCATTCACAACCCATTTACCTGTACCATGAATTCTATCCATTGTCCATTAAGCTAATCAAACCCAAACCCACTCAAATTCTAATTTAATCCAAATCCTACTACTAAATCAAATCTCAACCAAATCATATATCCTAATCTATGTTGTGCGCGCTATCCAATCACAACAACCAAACAATAGAGAATCCCAAGATCTCCAGCACAAAGAACAACCCAAACAACCACACGAAGAACACACAAATCACAAAGACAAGATTTAACGAGGTTCGGCCTCAATGCCTACGTCCTCGGGGCAATCAATGGAGAGAATTTTATTTAGGAAGATGATTACAATAGCTCTTCGTCTCTTTGAATGCAAGAGAACTCAGAGCTAATCCTTTTTCGCAGCGATTAAACCCTAGAATCAACATTAGGCTTAAATACCTCACATCAGCGGAGCAGCAGAATTCACCCGAACCCGACTGTCGGTCGACCGGGACGGTCGACCGACCTCCTCTTCCGGTCGACCCGACGGTCGACCCAAGAAACCCGAGAGTTGGGTTGTTTACAGTCAGATCATTCCGGTCGACCGGGCCGGTCGACCCAGAAAACCCGAGAGTTGGGTTCCTGCAGTCAGAGCACTTCGGTCGACCCAGCCGGTCGACCGCCCAAAATCCTGTGCATGCTGTGCACGTCGGTCGACCGGACCCGCCTGTCTTCTGCTGCTGCTGCTATTTCCTGCCGCTGTCCCTTTGCCTTTCATCGTCGACTTCCTTGGCGATCTTCGACGGCACTTGGCAATCTTCTACAGCACTTGGCATGGCATCACCTCCTTTAATATCCTCTCTCCCAACAATTCTCCACCTCGGTGAAGATTTTCAAATCTGAGCCGAATTCCGACTCGATAGCGGCTGCACCAACATGGTTGCCTACGTACCCCTGCCCAAGGGATCAAGCCGTCCGTAGTTCATCCAAATGAGCTTCAGCAAGCTCAATTCACCTGAAGGACATGTAGCAAGTCTTTGCAGTGTGCAAACTTTACCCCCGACACCACCTTTGTTAGCATATCGGCCGGATTCTCCGAAGTGTGAATCTTCAACAAGTCAATGTCACCTTCCTCTAGAATCTCCCGAACAAAGTGATACCTGACATCAATATGCTTCGTCCTTGCATGATAGACCTGGTTCCTTGCCAAGTAGATGGCACTCATGCTGTCACAGTTTATCTTCAATATATCCTGTTCCACGCCCAAGTCATCAAGCAACCCCTGAAGCCAGATTGCCTCCTTCATGGCCTCTGTCATAGCCATATATTCAGCCTCTGTGGTCGACAACGCGACGGTAGACTGAAGTGTGGAGCGCCAACTAACCGGTGCCTGTGAGAATGTGAAGACATATCCCGTCGTCGACCGGCGTTTGTCAAGGTCACCTGCATAGTCTGAGTCAACATACCCTATGCACTCCTGCTTTCCGGTGTTGTCCTTCTCGAATACTAGGCCTACATCAATGGTTCCCTTGATGTACCTCAGAATCCATTTCACAGCTTCCAATGACCCTGTCCAGGATCATGCATGTATCGACTCACCATGGAGACTGCCTGTGATAGATCTGGCCTCGTACACACCATAGCATACTTCAAGCTACCCACAGCATTGGCATATGGAACATGAGACATATACTCACGCTCTTGAACACTCCGTGGAGACATCTTTGCTGACAATTTGAAGTGCGGCGCCATAAGTGTACTAACAGACTTAGTATCCTTGCTGATATTAAACCTCTGCAGTACCTTCTCCAAATAGCCCTTCTGTGTCAAACTTATCCTGCCAGCTTTCCTGTCTCTAGTGATCTCCATGCCCAATACTTTCCTTGCTTCCCCCAGGTCCTTCATCTCAAACTCTGACGATAACATCTTCTTCAGAGAGTCAATAGCAGATCTCGACCTAGAAGCAATCAACATATCATTTACATAAAGAAGTAGATAGATATATTCACCTGATGGTAACTTGTTGTAGTACACACATGGGTCGAAATGGCTACGTGTGTACTTCTTCTTCATGAAGCTATCAAATCGCTTGTACCACTGTCTAGGAGACTGCTTCAAACCGTACAGCGATTTCTATAGCTTACATACTAACTTTCCCTTCCCTGCAGCTTTGTAATCTGTGGGCTGTGTCATATAGATCTCCTCCTCAAGATCGCCGTGGAGAAAGGCGGTCTTCACATCAAGTTGGTCAAGTTCCAACTCATTCTGCGCCACCAAAGCCAATAGAATCCGAATAGACGAGTGTTTAACTACCGGGGAGAACACCTCGTTATAGTCGATTCCTTCTCTCTGAGCGTAGCCTTTAGCCACCAGCCTTGCCTTGTAGTGCACTGCATCTTCTTGGAGAGATCCTTGCTTCTTAGCAAATACCCACTTGCACCCTATGGCCTTCTTCCCCTTGGGCAACTTGGTGAGTTCCCATGTGTTGTTCTTGTAAAGAGATTGCATCTCTTCATTCATGGCTTCTTTCTACATCCTAGCTTCTGTACTGATCTCAGCTTCCCTGAAGGTAGATGGAATAGCCTCTTCAACAACTGGAAGTGCATACGCGACGACCATATCAGTGGTGAGCCAACCCGGTCTCCTAGTGTTCCTCCGTGGTCTTCCAACTGCAGTAGAATCTGGAACAGTACCCATGACCTGCTCCTGATCCTCTTCAACATTTTCAGCATTTTCTTCAGCTACTTGATCACCACCCTGTGTCACCTCAGGAATGATCCGAACTGATACTGAATCCTCTAGAGATGGTGGATCTGCATCACTCTCCACCTGCTGCAATAGCTCCTTGGTCTTGCTGGTCTCCACCTGCTTAGAGACCATAGGCTTCATCAAAGAAGCCTCATTGAATGTGACATCCCTGCTGATTATGAACTTGTTGTCCTTTTGGTCCCAAATCTTGAACCCCTGGTTCCTCGCTTGAAGCCAACGAACACCCCTTTCTTTGCTCTTGGATCCAACTTGTCTTCTTTGACATGATAGTAGGCTGGACATTCGAAGACCCGTAGCAAATCATAGTCCTCAGCAGTTCTTCCTGACCAAGCTTCAAGAGGAGTCTTCCCCCCTATTGCAGACGACGGCAACCTGTTCACAAGATGGCATGCATACCCCAAAGCTTCAGCCCAAAACTTCTTTGGCAGTCCTGCATTGGATAACATACACCGAACCTTCTCTAGCAAAGTCCGGTTCATCCTCTCAGCCACCCCATTTTGTTGCGGAGTCTCTCGTACTGTGAAGTGTCTCTCTATGCCCTCATCAAGCCATAGCTGTAGGAAAGGATCCGATTTGTACTCTCCTTCATTGTCAGAACGGAGAACCTTGACCTTCCTTCCCGTGCTTCTCTCCAGATTAGCCTTCCACTTCACAAACAGTTCTACGACTTCATTCTTGTGTCGCATAGTGTACACCCAACAGCGCCTAGAATAGTCATCGATGAACGACACAAAATAGTGGTTACCTCCAATCGATGCAGTCTTGGTAGGTCCCCATACATCTGTGTGAACATAGTCAAGAATACCCTCCGTGCAGTGTGAAGCTGTGCCAAACTTCACCTTGGTCTTCTTGCCGATGATGCAATGTTCACATAGATCCAACTTGCATGTCTCAGCACCCTTCAGCAACCCTTTCTTCACAAGAGTTTGCATTGATTTCTCCCCTGCATGTCCCAGCCTCATGTGCCACAGCCGGGTTGAATCTTCCTTCTGACTGGTAGAAGCTGCCACCTGCCCTGTCACTGTACTACCCTTCAAGTAATACAAGTTGTTCCGGCGATCGGCCTTCAACACCACCATCGAGCCCTTTGTCATTTTAAGAACTCCTTCCTTAATAGACACTCCGAGACCCAATGATTCCAAAGCTCCTACAGAGATTAAGTTCCTCTTCAGCTGAGGTACATATCTCACTTCTTTCAGATCTCTCACCATCCCATCAAACATCCTGATTGGAATAGTGCAACACCCTCCATGATGCATGGATGATCATCGCCCATGATGACCGAACACCCCTCCAACTTCTCAAAACTGGTAAACCAGTCTCGATTAGGGCATACATGATATGTTGCACCTGTGTCCAGGATCCATTCGTTCTCACCCGAGTAGCCAATGACGGGAGTGGTAACTGAAAACGAGAACACTGAAGAATCCGAATCTGATCCATCTGCCTGTGATTTGCTGCTTGCAGTTTTTACCACTTTTGTGAGATTTGCTTCAGATTTTGATTCTTTCTTCTTTCCCTTGAACTTTGGACAGTCTACCTTCCAGTGCCCAAACTCTTTGCAGAAGGCGCACTGATTTCTCTTGAGATCCCTGAATCCCGGCCTGGATTTCGATCTTCCTCTAATCTCCTTTCCCTTCCTTGATGAACCTCTGCCTCTTACTTCCAATGCCTCCGCCGATGACCCTGACTGAGAAGGATGCCTCTCATTCTTCCTTGTGTCATAACTCATCAATGCAGACGACACCTCATCATAATCCAAGCTCTGCCTTCCATTAATGAAGGTCAGTGTGAATGTCTCGTACTCCTCTGCAGGAAGTGAATTCAGAAAGATGACCGCCTTATCTTCCTCATCTACCGTGACATCCACATTTAGCAGATCTGTAAGAAGCTTCGTATATCGGTTGATGTGCTCATTTACTGTGCTCCTCTTCTTCATCCGAAACTGATACAGCTTACTCTTAAGCTGCAACCTGGACTCTACACTCTTCGTCAGGTACTTCTTTTCAAGGGTTTCCCACAGTTTCTTCGCTGACGTCTCATGTTGCACAAGGTATTTTATGTCTTGTGACAAGCATGAACGTATCAAGCCACATGCCGACCTGTTCATCTTCGCCCACTCTTCATCAGTGGTAGTATTCTTCTTCCTCACCAATAGGAGAGTGTCTTCGAGGTTTGATGCATTCAGTGCATCCATAACCTCGCATCTCCACATACCAAAATTGTTAGTCCCATTAAACTTAACAACTTCAATCCTTGGGTGAGAGTTCATTGTCTTAGCCGAAACTATTTCTTCTACCATTGAGATTTTCTCTGATTCTCTATCTATGCTGAAGTAATAACCAACTTGAAATAGATCCCAACACAAATACAAATTGAATTTTTACCTGTCCCTTGAAACCCTAGATCGAGTTTCTCTCTGGATCTATTTCACCACCGATTCAACGAGCCCTCCTTGAGTCCTTCTGAGATCGACACACGATCTCCACGAACATCGTTACCTCTGATCTGAGATCGACACACGATCTCCACCGGATCAGATCTCGAGCCCTTCGAATCCTCAGAAATCCCAAGTGCAACCCGGAAGCTCTGATACCACTTGTTGTGTGCGCTATCCAATCACAACAACCAAACAATAGAGAATCCCAAGATCTCCAGCACAAAGAACAACCCAAACAACCACACGAAGAACACACAAATCACAAAGACAAGATTTAACGAGGTTCGGCCTCAATGCCTACGTCCTCAGGGCAATCAATGGAGAGAATTTTATTTAGGAAGATGATTACAATAGCTCTTCGTCTCTTTGAATGCAAGAGAACTCAGAGCTAATCCTTTTTCGCAGCGATTAACCCTAGAATCAACATTAGGCTTAAATACCTCACATCAGCGGAGCAGCAGATTTCACCCGAACCCGACTGTCGGTCGACCGGGACGATCGGCCGACCTCCTCTTCCGGTCGACTCGACGGTCGACCCAAGAAACCCGAGAGTTGGGTTGTTTACAGTCAGATCATTTTGGTCGACCGGGCCGGTCGACCCAAAAAACCCGAGAGTTGGGTTCCTGCAGTCAGAGCACTTCGGTCGACCCAGCCAGTCGACCGCCCGAAATCCTGTGCATGCTGTGCACGTCGGTCGACCGGACCGGTCGACCGACCCGCCTGTCTTCTGCTGCTGTTGCTATTTCCTGCCGCTGTCCCTTTGCCTTTCATCGTCGACTTCCTTGGCGATCTTCGACGGCACTTGGCAATCTTCTACAACACTTGGCATGGCATCACCTCCTTTAATATCCTCTCTCCCAACAACCTAATCCCAACAAACCTGAATCAATCTCCTCTCTCTCTGCTCGCAGGCACAGCGACCTCCCTCGCCTCCAAGATCCTCAGATCCCAAATCCCAAAGCACACACATCCGCGCCCCATGCTGAAGGCCTATGCTTCCCCCGCGGCGGCGGCCCTTGGCCCATCAGATCCCCCGCCCAATGCCGCCGCTCCTTCCCTGCCGCGGTCCGGTTCTCCGCCGGTAGGCCGTACCCCGCTGCCGCCGCCTTGTCTTCGTCAGCGGTGCGGTGCTCCGCGGTGGAATTCTCCGCCATCTCGGCAGTGGCGAAGGAAGTGGAGAAGGATAAGGGGCTGGCGGAGAAATTGTGGATGGGGAGTTTGGTGGAGGACCGGTTGTCGTACAAGGAGAGCTTCATCGTCAGGTGCTACGAGGTCGGAATCAATAAGACTGCCGCTGTCGAGACCATCGCCAATCTCCTCCAGGAAGTTGGGTGCAACCATGCACAGAGTGTAGGATTTTCCACTGATGGGTTTGCCACAACCACTACTATGAGAAAACTTCGCCTAATTTGGGTTACCTCTCGCATGCATATTGAGATATATAAATATCCAGCTTGGGGTGATGTTGTGGAGATTGAAACACGGTGCCAAGGAGAAGGAAGGATTGGCACTAGGCGTGATTGGATTCTCAAGGATTTGGCTGCTGGTTCTGTGATTGGTAGAGCTACAAGCAACTGGGTGATGATGAACCAAGACACCAGAAAGCTTCAGCGCGTAAGTGATGAAGTGAGGGAAGAATATCTCGTTTTTGTCCTAGAACTCCAAGGTTTATATGCTTGTGTGGGAACCATTTTCCGGCTCCCCGTGGATCACCGTAGGCGAGTGCGAACGCACCCACCTCCTTCACGGTGAGCTGCTCTATCCAACGATACCCTCCGCGACCCCGGACGCTTCCGTCGGAGCCTCCGTCGGTGCGCCGCAAATCGGCTCGAGGTTAGTTTTACATTTTTTGTATGGTGGCTGTTGTATACTAGTCTACGGACTAATATACTATAATCTAAAATTTTAAGAGGAGAGTAATTTTTCTTACTTGCTTGCTTGCTTTATTGCTTGATTTCTTGATACAAAAAACAAAGAGATACATGGCCTTTTATAGGCTTCAAAACTTACAAGAATAGAAACCTCCAAATTCAAGAATTACAACTCCTAAATTGATGATGACTCCTAATTTGATGATGACTCCTAATTTGATCATGACTCCTAATTTGATGATGATTGATGACTCATCATCTTCCAAAAAAACAATTTTATTTGATATTCCAACACACCCCCTCAAATCAAAATGTTTTCATACCGAGCATTTCTTTTAGCCTTCTGAAAGGTTCAATAGGCAATGGCTTGGTGAAAATATCTGCTACTTGCTCTATGGTATGACAATACTCCAGCTCCACAGTTTTCTGCTTTACATGGTCTCTGAGAAAATGAAACCGTGTATCTATATGTTTGCTCCTCCCATGATGTACTGGGTTCTTTGCAAGTTGGATGGCTAATTTGTTGTCCACAAATATTACAGTGGCTTCTTCTTGTGGATGATCCAATTCCTTTAAAATGTTCCGCAATCAAATAGCTTCACATACAGTAGATGAAGCTGCAACATACTCTGCTTCGCATGAAGATAAGGCCACAACTCCTTGCTTCTTTGAGGTCCATGAAAATGCAGTTGATCCAAGATAGAAGACATAGCCAGTGGTGCTTTTCCTCTCATCTTGGTCACCTCCCCAGTCGCTATCTGAATAGCCTACTAACTCTGCAGTTTCACCATACGTATAAAATAGACCAAGGTTGAGTGTGCCTTTGATATACCTTAGAATTCTCTTTGCGGCTAGCCAATGAGACTCCTTCGGTGTCTCCATATAGCGACTCACAAGTCCGACTCCGTAGACAATATCAGGCCTTGTGATTGTTAAGTACCTTAGGCTACCGACGAGACTTTTGAAAAGAGTCGAGTCTACAAAATCTCCAATTCCTTCTCTTGATAGCTTCATTCCTGTGGCTATTGGGGTGTTGACTGGGTTGCAGTTACTCATCTTGAATTTCTCTAAGATCTCCTTCATGTACTTCTTTTGAGATATAAATATCCCATCTTGTTGTTGCTTTACTTCGATACCAAGAAAGTAGGAGATCAATCCATTGTCTGTCATCTCAAATTCATTAAACATCGCCACCTTGAATTCAGCAAGCATCTCTGCGCAACTTCCTGTATATAACAAGTCATCAACATAAAGGCAAATTATTAGAAATTCACCTTGATGGTTCCTCTTCATGTAGATGGCATGCTCATAAGGACATTTGGTGAAGCCGTTTTGATGAAGATAACCATCAATTCGGGCATTCCATGCCCGTGGTGCCTGCTTTAAACCGTACAAGGCTTTCTTTAGGTGATATACTTTGTCTTCTTGCCCTTTTACCAGAAAACCTTCCGGTTGTTGTACATACACTTCTTCTTCAAGAATACCATTGAGAAATGCTGACTTGACATCTAGATGATATAACTTCCACCTGTGATAAGCTGCAAGTGAAATTAATAATCTCACCGTATCTAATCGAGCAACTGGTGCAAAGACTTCTTCATAGTCGATGCCGTATTTTTGTTTGTAGCCTTTCGCCACAAGCCTCGCCTTGTACTGATCAACCTCACCATCTGCTGTGCGTTTGATTTTGTACACCCATTTGACACCTATCGCCTTGTGATTTTGTGGAAGTGTTGTCAACTCCCATGTGTCGTTCTTCTGGATGGCATGCATCTCCTCCTTCATTGCTGATCGCCAACGATCTTCTTCCTTAGCCTCTTGGAAAGTGAGAGGCTCATGATCTGCATATAAACAAAAGAGATTAGTTTCTCCATCTTCTTCTATCTGCTCATAGATCTCCCTGAGGCTTCTCATTTTGATTGGACCTCGTTGCACGGAGGATTCGCTACTACTACTTTCCCCAGAAGATGGAGAACCTCTTTTAGGAGACGGTGTAGCATGTTGAGGAGATGGTGGTGTAGTTGGTGGTAGATCATCTTATAGGGGCTCGTCAGGTTCATTCACCATGGGTTGCTCTTTGATAGTCTCTTCAGTGCTCCAACTCCATGCTTCAGCTTCATTGAAGACAACATCTCTACTAACCACTAGTTTCTTAGTTAGTGGATTGTAAAGCTTGTATGCCTTCGACTCCTCGCTATATCCGATGAAAATGCATTTTTCACCACGATTATCAAGCTTCTTCCTTTTGACTTCAGGTACTTGAGCATATGCAACACACCCAAAAGTTCGTAGGTGTGCGACATTAGGTGTATAGCCGCTCCATGCTTCTTGAGGCGTCTTGCCCTTCACTTGCTTCGTCGGGCACCGGTTGAGCAAGTAGGTTGAACATGCCACAGCTTCCGCCCAAAACTGTTTTGGCAGTCCCTTTTCTTTAAGCATGGTTCTTGTCATGTCAAGAATAGTGCGGTTCTTTCTTTCTGCGATGCCATTTTGCTGTGGTGTATAGGCAGTAGTAAACTGCCTCTTTATGCCTTGCTCTCTGCAATATTCTTGAAACATATTTGAGGTGTACTAACCACCTCGATCAGATCGGAGAGTTTTTAGCTTATAGCCACTCTCTGCTTCAACAAGAGCTTTAAAATTCTTAAAGGTAGTAAAGGCAGCAGATTTTTCTTTAAGAATGTACACCATAACTTTCTACTGAAATCATCAATGAAAGTAATAAAATATCTATTACCTCCTAAAGAGACGGGATTTAGCGGTCCGCAGATGTCAGTATGAACAAGTTGTAATGGTGCCTTCGCTCTCCATGACTTTCCATTGGGAAAAGGAAGTCGTGTTTGCTTGCCAATTATGCAAGCTTCACAAGTATGACTTGGTGGATTGATTATTAGTAAACCTCGTACCATGCCGGCTGTAGATAGTAGCTTCAGACCGCTGAAATTTAGATGACCGAAGCGAAGATGCCACCTCCATGACTCATTCTCTATGAGTCCTTGAAAACACTTCTCAACTTTTGTGTTTAGATGCAAGGGAAACATGCGGTTCCTTGTCATCTTAATACAAGCTATCAGACCTCCTTTTGCATTTTTCAACCAAAGGTGGTTGTTCTCCATATATACTTTATATCCTTTTTCGAGTAATTGACCGATGCTGAGAATATTACTTTTCATGTTACGAATATAATAAACATCGGAAATAAACTCGAGTTTACCATCCTTTTGATAGATTTTGATCTTCCCTCTGCCTTCAACGGAGAGTTTTGAAGAATCTCCCAAGCTCACACTTCCATGAACTCCTTCTGCGAGTTCCATGAATAGTTCTTTCTTCCCGCACATGTGGTTGCTAGCACCCGAGTCAAGGTACCAAGCATCATTCTGCACACTTGAATCATCATGAGCAAGAAGAAGAGTAGAATTCTTACCCACGTCATTTGTTGCTTCAGCAAGATTGGTAAGATCTTCAGTTCTGTGCCAGCAATCTGAGGCATAGTGTCCAAATTTTTGACAGTTGTAGCATTGGACGTTCTTGTTGTTTCCACGTCCAGATGTAAATCTTCCCCGATTGCTTCGTCCTCGACCTCTGAAGCTTTGGAACTCCACTTGATTTTGAGTGGTTCGTTGTTGGGGACCACGTCCCCTGCTTCTGCCACGACCACGACCTCTACTATGTGAGCCACGATCATTTAGAGTCAGCTTTGACTCTAATGCTTGTTCCAAGGCTATGGAACCAGTCTTCTTTTGCATGCGTTGCTCATGAACTTGGAGAGATCCCAAAAGCTCCTCTATTGAGATCTCCTCCAAATTCTTGGACTCCTCAATTGTCGCCACCACGTGCTCGAACTTTGATGTGAGAGATCGCAGCAATTTCTCCATCACCCGGATGTCCTCCATCTTCTCTCCGTTTCTTCTCATTTTATTCACAATTAGAAGTAATCGTGAATAATAATCGGATATTTTTTCTTCATCTTTCATTTGAGTGGCTTCAAGATCGCCCCTCAAAGTTTGAAGGCGAATTCGCTTCACCCGCTCGACTCATTTGTAGATGGTAGCAAGGATTTCCCATGCTTCCTTGCTCGTCGTTGCTTCGGCAACTCTCTCGAAGGTAGACTCGTCCAACCCTTGATAGAGTAGAAAACGAGCCTTGCTATCCTTCTTTCTTTGCTCTTTAAGAGCCTTCTTTTCTTTGGCGGTGAGGCGGCTTCTACCTCCGGTGTGGGTTCCTTAAACCTATCAACGATCAGCTCCCACAACTCTTGAGAACCAAATAGAGCTTTCATCTGAATTGACCAACTCTCATAGTTATCTTTCAATAACTTGGGCACTTGTGGATTGATGAGATTGTTGGTGGAGGCCATGAGGAGAAGAAGAAACAAGAATTGAACTGGCTCTGATACCAATTTGTTGTATACTAGTCTACGGACTAATATACTATAATCTAAAATTTTAAGAGGAGAGCAATTTTTCTTACTTGCTTGCTTGCTTTATTGCTTGATTTCTTGATACAAAAAACAAAGAGGTACATGGCCTTTTATAGGCTTCAAAACTTATAAGAATAGAAACCTCAAAATTCAAGAATTACAACTCCTAAATTGATGATGACTCCTAATTTGATCATGACTCCTAATTTGATGATGATTGATGACTCATCATCTTCCAAAAAACAATTTTATTTGATATTCCAACAGTGGCAATATTGTAATAATTGAGAAATTTATATAAATGTGTGTTGGTGTGTGCGTGAGTGGTGACATGCATACATGTGTATGCATGATGTATATGAATGCATGGGTGTGAATTAATTAATGTTTAGGTGCTTATAGTTAAAAGAAGGTATTTATTAATTTAGGTATGTATGCATGTATTAATGCATGGGTATGTTATTATGTATGTATATTTAATTAAGTGCATGTTTATATTTATTATGTGGGTGTTTGGGTATTATTGTGGATATTACATGATGGATATGCATGTCTATGTATTTTAATTCATGTAAGTATATGTATATATATGTATGTATAAAGGTGTATGTATGTGTATACTCGTATATACGAATATATATGTATGTACGTGGGTGTACACATATGTGTCGGTGTGCTCGGGAGTAAGTTTAGTATATATTTATATTTATTTGTATGTGTTGGTTGCGTGTTGCAGCGTTCGGAATCGTTTGGTGAGATCCGGACCGTTGCGGGAGACCCGGACCCGATCCGAATTCATACTCGTCGTGGACCCGATACACAGGCAATTCGAAGACCGATCCATAAGATGATCCGAAGATCAGTACTGGTTCGTGCAGTGAAGACCAGACGGCTATCCGGTTCCGAAACTGCATCATTTCATGTGAGTGTTTGCTTTTATCTAAATTCCTTATTTACCGTTGTTTACATGTATGTATGTCTTGCCTTTATCATTTCATGTGATTATTTGATGTGCTTTACTAATGTGATTACCTGTATTGCTTCACGAGACATCAGTGCACAATCATCATATTTATTTCGCTAATCCGAGTATTCATTAGTGTCATTTCATGTGTAGCTATTTACCACTATTGATTCAGGACTAGTTGAGGCATATCTTATACTGTGATTTTGTTCGATCTATTGATCTGTTGACCTACTTCATATTTGAGGATAGAAGAACGATCTTATGCATACCATTTATCGGTAGTTGTTGGTGATTATTTTCAGATTAGAACTTCTGTGGATATTGAGAAAGTATTAGATATGACATTGCTTTAACCGATAGACTGATCATCCGATACTTGGATTGACATTGACATGGTTAGAGTTGGAGTTGACCTGAATTGATGGATTTGATTAGTGGACTCGATGGCGATGGACTTGATCTTGGGTTGGGGAGTAGGCGTAGATTGGGTTGACCCGACCTGGTGGCTTTTAGATTTATTCTCTTGTTATATTACTTGAGTTTTATAGATCTTGGGATTGACCTTGATAGAGTGAGAGTGTGTGATAATCTTATTCTTTCGAAATATAAGGATTTGATTATGTGTATCAGGACATGTAGTATTTTAGTTATTGGGATTTGGATATATCGGTGACTCAGAGAAGATATATATCGATGACTTGAGGATCGGAGTAGATTGATAGGGAGAGACAGTTTATTGATATATTGAAATGGTGGTTTATTGAACCAGATTACTGATACGGATTGATACTTGATGTTCACGATGATTGTATTGAGATTGTTGGTTGATAGATTAGTTACTATTGTATTTTAGTGCAGATGGATGTGAGATATTGACCAGTCCTAGATTAGACTGTCCATTGAGCAGTATCTGGATTCGTTATTGTATAAATTCAAGTTATTGAAAGTTACTGGGAAAATATTGTTGGACTGTAACACTTTCATTGTTCTATTGTTCTACCATTATATGGTAATATTGTTCACATTGTTATTGTTACATTGATATTGTTACTGTCATCGTATCGTCCAAGAAATCGAAATAACATGGATATTGATTGTTATAAATGATAACGTAAATTGACAACTTACACTGGGATTGGGGAAATTGATGGAGGAGACATCGTCTGTATTTTGGGTGGACCTAGGATACAGGTTACGCAGCCGAGATACGGTTCCACTGCAGGGTTCCAGGGGATGACTGACATCCCGTATTGGTCATATTGTCATTGTTATTGACACATTGTTATTGTTACTGTTATTGACTACCTAGCAGTAGGACCTGGTTCAGCGCTAGGTGATTGGGCCGTGGTTCCGGGTATGTACGGAACCCACCTAAAGCATGGACAATGTCTCTTCTATTAATTTCAATAGCTTAGGACCCTGATTGACACGTGTAGTAGGCGTAGTATGGGATGCGTCTATTGCAGGTGGCAATTGGTGTTCGCTGACATAATAAATGATAATAAATTGTTTATAGCATGCATTGTGACTGACCGTAATTACCTGACTGTATGCATATATAACTGATATTGCTAGGATACACCTCTAGACATCAGTTGTTTATTTATAGTGTTTTACTTGTCTTTTATCTGCACGCTTATTTATGTTATTGTTATTCAGTTGCTTGTTTATCATGTTATTTAGTTATCTTATGTCTGCAGTTATTCTTGTTATTATTTTATGCACATTGTTTATATGCACGAGTTCTCCTCTTTACACACACACACACTCACCAGGTCACTTTCTGACGACCCTGGATTTGCACGTCCAGATATTAGACGCTTGTTTCTATTGTGCAGGTGTTCGATGAGACTGTACGCTTTGCGAGCAGCTGGACTCTCTCCCTTTTGATTCTGGTATTCTTGCATTTCTTCATTCTTACTATTATTCTTTGATTCATGTACATCACACTTGGCTTCTATTCTATTCCTTATTTCATTTGAGATCATGTGTAGCCTTATATGTATCATTGCAGTGATCGTTGATTATTATGGTTCAGATTTATATCTTATTCAGGTTAATTTAGGCTTAGCGTGTATACGTGGGGTACTTTCCTCGCGTATATACGTCGCCGACTCTCGTCGCGACTCCGTTTTCCCGTATTTTGGGAAGCGGGGCGTGACAATACTTTTTCCTGTTCGTTGGGTTTTGTCTCAAATTTTTGATGAAGTTTTTTTTACTTCTAAAAGATACAAAAATGGGATCTAGAGGGATGATTGCCATTACTGTCTCTTCTCACCTTGACCGGGCCTATTCTTTTTTATAACTTATTGATAGAAATTTCTTATATATGGTAGAACCATAGAATTACCATCAAGTATTATTAATGTATTACACTTCATTGCATTGAATTGAAATTGTTGTCTCTACAACAAAAGCTAATGTTTGAGTGGAATCTCTGGACGTCATGATCCATAATATGTTATTTGTCAGCGGCTCAGCGGGAACTGAGCTCATCAGACCCAGATTGGATATGAACAGTTGCTCTAGTGCCATCTCAAACACACAAGTGCAAGGATATTATTGTATATCAGCCTACGGACTATTATACTTTGATCTAAAATTTTAAAATGGAGAGGAGAATAAACAAGATCTTCTTTTTTCTAATATTTTTTGGCTTGATTTAACATGAGAGAATCCATTCCTATTTATAGTATTCATAAAAGGGTTATACACTTGAACTCACTAATCAATTCTTTCAACCATGAACTCTCCAACTTTAGTCTCATTCTAATGTCATAAACAAATGACAATAAAATTATGATTCTTCCACTTTTCTAAGATGATGACGACTTTTCATTTCTTCTAATTGATAATGATTCTTCATTTATTCTAATGATGATGATAACTCTTCATTTCTTCACTTTATAGTGTTTCTTCTACTTCCAAAATTAATGCCATAAATAACATTTTGAATTAATATTTCAACATGCCCCCTCAAATAAAAATGTTTTCATTTAGCCGTCTGAAAGGTTTAATTTGCAATGGCTTGGTGAAAAGATCTGTTACTTGCTCCATCGTATGACAATACTCCAACTCCACGGTTTTCTTCTTTATATGGTCCCTGAGAAAATGAAACCGTGTATCTATGTATTTGTTCTTCCCATGATATACTGATTGAGTTTAAACCTGCACAAAAAAAATACAAAATTTCAGAAATACAAAATAGAAGTACACGTTCTCAATACTACCGCGATAGCAAGTGGCTATGCAAGTCGTGATCCACAAGGAGGGACTAGTGATGGAAGCTTTTAAGTAAGTTCGTTCCTTTTTGAGTTTACAAAAATATGTTAGGAATTTCTTCTCAGTTTTAGAAAGAGAAAACAAAAAGGTTAAGTTAGACATCGTGAAGAAGATGGTAAAAGAAAAGATGATGATATTGTTATTGTTTTATTTAAAAAAGAAAAGGAAAAACTAAATAAAGAGGAGAAGGTTTTGGGGTAGAATTCTAAACTAAGAATTAAAAAAAAAAACTAAAAAAAATCTTACATACCTCTTCTGTGCTTATATACCTTGGATCCGTCGCTACGACTTGCCCAGTCTTTGAAGGTGATCAAGTATGGCGTGTAGGATCTTTTCTGTTCCCGATCTATATTATGAATAAAAGAGCAATCTAAACTAACAAAGGAATGGTTGTTCATCACCATAGGCTATCAAGGGCACTTGCAATGGCGAAGCAGTCTCGAGGCTATTGGATTCACTTAGATTACAAACACATCAGAGGAAAGCAAATAAAAATAAGAATAAAGAAGAAAAAGTAACTTTCGATTCGATTGAATAACAATGAAAGAAAAGATGAATACTTACACTAGTGTCTCAGTACAAGTTCCTTCTCATTTCTTCATGAAACTCTTATCTCCTCTCAGTTACATAAAGAAAAATAAAAAATGCATTAAAAGAGAAATAAGAACCTAGGTTAAATCTATACAAAAATTCTTGGCCCAGAGGCCTTCCACTCTAGTTTTAATGATGATTAACTCATGTAGTTATAGTTTACTAATAATCTTGTGATGTTTAGTTTCAGATATTTAACCAAGAATTAGCAGGTAATTAGCTTCAACAAAGATGTTTTGGAAGCTTTCACATGGTGATTCAAGAGCCCGAGCGTCAAGTTCATATCTAGCACTCATTGGAGTCAAACTCGGTGGATCACGTTTGGATCGAGTCGACTTGGAGACGACGCTCTACAAGAAGACTTCGTACATTTATGTTTTAGATCCATTTGTTAAAAATTAGATAGTGTGATATGTTGGCCCAAGAGGTTACACTCTCCATTTGTTTAAAGTTTTGATGATAACAAAACAAATAGAAGCTATATGGTACTAATAAGTTTGTTCAAGATAAGTTTCAGGTTAGTACCATTTTTGAAGGACATTGCTTAGCTATTGCAAAGATTTTCTAGGTTCATAGAGCAAACAAGGCATATGGCACAAGAGGGAATGTCCATAATAGAGAAGGCTCTAGCAAGGCATTACATGGCTCAAGACTTCATTTTTTCTCAAGAGACTTCATTAGATTTGTTTTTAGTTTTATAGTTTTGTTAAAGAATAGTGAATAGGTTTAAAGCTCAAAATTCCTACACACACTAGTTTTTGCGCACATGTCATTTCTAAAAATTTCTCCTATATATATGTACAAAATATTTTTAAATATAGTCTTTAGCTTATAAACACAATTTTGTGTATTATACATAGTTCTGATCAAAACTATTTTGTAAACCATCAAAATCTCCTCAAAATCCTTTTCAAATTTCAGTTTTTGACCTGAGCCGATCGACTGACCGGTCGACCGACTCTATGTCAGGTTAGACCGGTCGACCGACCGGTCGACCGGGATTTTGACCGTGGGGTGCGTGCATGGTGCACGTTTCTCGGTCGACCGGGCGGTCGACCGGACCCCACTACGGTCGACCGACCGTCGGCCGTCTGTAAGCAAGCAACTCTCTGTTTGTTGCGGTCGACCGAGTGGTCGACCGTGGGCTGCAACGGCTCTTTTTATTTGAAACCCGGTCGACCAGCCGGTCGACCGAGGCTGTGTTTTCAGCCATAACGGCTACTTTTTAAACACGTTTTTATTTTGTCTTTTGTCTCTAAACGAGTTTAGGGGCTGTTTTCTGGGTCAAATACTTCCTAATTACCATTTTGTTAGTTTACCCTTTAATCCCTAGCTCTATCCTATAAATAGGGGTGATTAGGGTTATGGGAGACACAACAATCATTTTGCAAAATATTCAAAGTTTAAAGAGCTTTTAAAAGAGTTTTGTTCTTGGTTTTTGTGCTGAAAAATCTCTCTCATTTCTGAAGTTTCAGTTTCAAAACTTTCTCAAATTCTTTCTCTTTTTCCCACTTACAATACTAGAGCTTCAATCCTACTCATTGTTCTACAGGGCTTTTGTAAGGAAAAGGATTTTTCAAAAGAGAGTTTGTGGTCTTTTGATCACCAAGAGAATACTTGTACTTGAGATTGTTGAGTTGGGTACTTCGGTGAGATTGTAACTCTTTGTGAAGTTATAGTGATTAGAAATCCTTCTGGGTGATGGCGGGGACGTAGAGCTGGGTGCTCGAACCTCGAAAAAATTCTCGGTGTTTGCATTTGGTTTACTTGCTTCTTACTTTAATTCCTTGCCTTATACTTATTGCTTCTTATTCATTGCTTCATTTACTTGATATTCATATTCATTGCTACATTGTACTTGCTCTACATATTGATTGCTATATTCACTTGTTTCATATTCATTTTGTCAATCAAATACTCATACAACAAGATTGCAATACGCACCTCAAACTCTTATCTAGAGGAATCACGAGGAAGGAGTTCAGAGCCCTTCACGGGGCATTCGGCTTCTAGTCTTGTTTTGGGTGATTGTTGCACATAAGTTTTTATTTGTGCATTGATTAGCATTATCACCTATTCACCCCCCTCTAGGTGATTTCAATTGGTATCAGAGCTAGAACTCTAGTTTTTGGCTTCCCATCCTTAGAGAGATCCTAAAATTTGCTAATCACTATTTGCATTCTTTCATTCATACACTAGTAAAAATGGCCGACAACATTAAGACCCCTTCTAAATTTGATGGACTCAATTTCTCATTTGGAAGGTTAGGATGACTATCTTTCTACAATCCCTAGGTAGTTTAGTTGCTAAATCCTTGACCAAACCCTATAGTAGACCCGGTAGTGAGGAGAGCACTTGGTCCGACTTTACCTACAAAGAATATGAGGCTAATTCTAAGGCTCAAAATTCCCTTCTCACCGCCTTGAATGAGGATGATCTTACACTGGTTATACATTGCCAATCCGCCTATGAGATTTGGCAACACTTATTGGTCACACACGAGGGGACATCACAAGTAAAGAGAGCTAAAATAGATCTTTTGAGGTCCCAATATGAAAGTTTTAAAATGCTTGAAGATGAGTCTATTGATTCTATGATTACCAAGTTTACTAAGATTACCAATGCTCTTTCTTCTCTAGGTGATGATATAAGCAATGATCAAAAGGTGCGCAAAGTGATTCGAGCTCTTCCTTCATCATGGGAGATCAAGGCTACCACCTTAAAGGAGTTGAATGATAAAGATGAAATGGATCTCATAAGTCTTATTGGAAACCTTAAGACTCATGAGATGGAAAAGAAGGCAAGAGAAGAAGCGGTACCTTAAAAGAAGAAGTCCATAGCTTTCAAGTCTTCCTCCACTATTGACGACGATGAAGAAGATGAAGAAGATGATGAGGAGCTATCTCTTCTAGTAAGAAATGTGAAGAGGATGTACCGTAAGAATAAACTCAACTTTAGAAGAAAATTGGAAGGGAAGGAGGAGAGAAGAATTATATGCTACAATTGCCGGAAGCCCGGACACATTATGACTGATTGCCCGGATTTCAAGAAAAAGATGACTTCCTCCTTCAAGCAAAAGAGGCCGGTTGAAAAGAAAGCATACAAAGCCACTTGGGGATTCGGAAAGCGAGTCCGAAGATGAGGTGGACACGACAAATATGTGTTTCACGGCAAACACACCCAAGGTAACCACTCAACCCCTTGATGAAGAAAATGAAATAAGTAGAGAAATGTTAGTTCATGCTTTTGTTGAACTTTCTGAAAGCTTTGATGATAAAAAGGTAGAATGCTTTAAATTGAAAAAGGAAATTGTATTGCTTAAAAACCAACTTGCTATGTTTCAAAAGAAAAGGAAGAAATTTCTTCTAATCTTGTTTCAACTAAAAGAGAATTTGATGCTTATAAAGTAGCTTGTAAAGCAAAATTTCCAAAAGTTGATGAAAATGAACTTTCTTTATTAAAAACTAGAATTGTTGATTTTGAAAATGTTTTAAAGGATTGTGCTTTTAATACTAAGAAATTAGAGGAAATGTTTGCAAAGAAGCACACTCCACTTGTTAAGACAACCCATGCTAAAAATGCTCATCATGTCAACACTCCTCATGTTAAATCTACTCATGCACACAAGTCACATGCTAGTAGGCCACACACTCATTATGCATTTAAATATGGAAGAGTTTATAGATGTACTTATTGTGGTCGAAATGGCCACTTAGCTAAATTTTGCAATGACCAAATAAATAGATCTAATAATTTGTGTGGGTTCATGACACTAACACTTTAGGACCCAAGAAAATGTGGGTACCAAAATCAAGTCCTAAATTATTTGATGTAGGTACACACCAAGGCTCCAAAACGTAAGGAGCGGTGGTACCTTGATAGTGGTTGTTCAAGACATATGACATGGGATATCAACAACTTTACAATCCTATCAAGGTATGTTGAAGGTGGCACCGTCACCTTCGGGGATGACTCCAAGGGCACTATCATTGGTATAGGTAACATTCAAATTGGTGCATCTCCTATTATAGAAAATGTTGTTCTTGTTGATGGACTTAAACATAACTTGCTTAGTATAAGTCAACTTTGTGATCGTGGTCTTAAAGTTGTGTTTGATGATTCTTCTTGCAAAATCTTTGATTGTAAAACCAATGATTGTATTCTCACCGGTTTTCATGATAATAATGTCTATATCATTGATATGCTTAATTTGGATTGTTCTACTAAATGCTTGAATGCTTTTGATGAGACTTCTTGGCTTTGGCATAGAAGATTAGGACATGCATCTTTTGATCATCTTGCTAGGATTAATTCTAAGGAATTGGTGAAGGGTATTCCTTACTTAAAGTTTGAAAAAGACCGCATTTGTGGTGTGTGCCAACTTGGGAAACAAACCAAGTCTTCTTTCAAACCAATCAAGGATATCATGTCAACTAGGCCATTAGAATTAATTCACATGGATCTTTTTGGACCTACTAAAACTAAAAGCTTAAATGGTAGTAGATATGTATTTATTTTAGTTGATGATTTTTCCCGTTTCACTTGGGTTTCTTTTTGGAACACAAAGATCAAACTTTTTCGCATTTTAAGATTTTTCGAAAAAGGGTAAAAAAGAAAAGGGTTTTTCGATTTTGAAAATAAGAAGTGATAGAGGTGGTGAGTTCATTAACCAACTCTTCATGACTTATTGTGATGAAAAGGGAATTAATCATGAAATGTCATGTCCTAGAACTCCACAACAAAATGGAGTAGTGGAAAGAAAGAATAGAACCCTTCAAGAGATGGTTAGGACTATGATAAGTGAATATGACCTCCCTAAATATCTATGGGCCGAGGCCGTAAACACCGCATACTACATATCAAATCGTATTTATTTGTGTAAAAATACTTTCAAGACATCTTTTGAAATTTATCATTTAAGAAAACCAAATGTTTCATATTTCAAAGTTTTTGGATGCAAGTGTTTTGTTTTAAATACTAAAGATAACTTGGGTAAATTTGATGCTAAGGCTATGAAGCAATATTTGTTGGATATTCTACTACTAGCAAAGCTTATAGAGTATTGAATAAATCTTCTCTTACTATTGAAGAATCCATGTATGTTAAATTTGAAGAATCTAATGTTGTTGAGAATGTTGTAGAGATTGACTCACTAGGTGAGGACATGGAGAAAATTTCCTTGAAGGACTCACCCATTCAAGAAGAAAAGCAAGAACCTATTGGTGAAGTTCAAAAGGAAGAAGTGGAACAATCTCAACCACTTCCGAAAGATTGGAGATTCGCTACAAATCATCCCAAGGATCTCATCATAGGTGATGTATCTAAAGGGGTAACAACTCGCTCCAAACTCCATGACTTGTGTGGTAATGTTGCATTCATTTCTCATTTTGAACCCAAAAACATCCTCGAAGGCGAGGGTGACTCATATTGGTTGCTAGCTATGCAAGAAGAACTCAATCAATTTGAGCGCAACCAAGTTTGGCACCTTATTCTTAAACCCCACGATAGACCAATAATTGGTACTTAGTGGATTTTTAGGAATAAGATGGATGAGTCAGGAAATATTATTAGGAATAAAGCTAGGTTAGTGGCCCAAGGTTACACTCAAGTTGAAGGAATTGACTTTGAGGAGACCTTTGCACCCGTAGCACAGCTTGAAGCCATACGGATGACACTAGCTTTTGCTTCTTTTAAAAATTTTAAACTTTTTCAAATGGATGTAAAAAGTGCATTTTTAATGGTTTTATAAATGAAGAAGTTTATGTTGAACAACCTCCCGGTTTTATTGATCATGTTCATCCTAATTTTGTTTTTAAACTTGATAAAGCTTTGTATGGATTGAAGCAAGCTCCTAGAGCTTGGTATGAAAGGCTTTCTAGTTTTCTTCTTTCAAATGATTTTGTTAAAGGCAAAGTAGACACAACATTATTTACTAAGCATGTTGATAATGACATTCTTATAGTGCAAATTTACGTTGATGATATAATTTTTAATTCTACTAATGAGCTTTTGTGCAAGGAGTTTGAAAAGTGTATGCAACGTGAATTCGAGTGTCTTCAATGGGTGAATTAAACTTCTTTCTTGGACTCCAAATCAAGCAAATGCGGGATGGGATATTCATATGTCAAGCCAAGTATGCAAAGGAACTCATAAAGAAATTTGGACTTGAAGGTTCGAAAGTTTGCAACACTCCCATGGCAACTACAACCAAGCTTGATAAGGATGACCAAGGTAAATGTGTTGATATTAAGTTATATAGAAGCATGATTGGTAGTTTGTTGTATTTAACGGCAAGTAGGCCGGATATCATATTTAGTGTGTGTCCTTGTGCTAGATTCCAATCGTGTCCTAAAGAGTCTCATCTTATTGCGGTAAAACGCATCATTCGTTATATTAAGGGCACTATTGGAATGGGTCTTTGGTATCCGAAAACCAGAGATTTTCCAATGATGAGTTTTTCGGATGCCGACTACGCGGGTTGTAGAGTGGATAGAAAGAGTACTAGTGGGACATGTTAATTTCTTGGTAATTTTCTTGTTTCATGGTTCTCTAAGAAATAAAAATCGGTAGCCCTCTCAACCGCCGAGGCGGAGTATGTTGCGGCGGGAGCTTGTTGTGCACAAGTCCTTTGGATGAAACATACTCTCCTTGATTATGATTTACATTATGACCATATAAAAATATTTTGTGATAATACTAGTACTATTCATATGACTAAGAATGCAAATCAACATAGTAAGACCAAGCACATTGAGATTAGGTATCACTTTCTTAGAGATCATTTTGAGAAAGGTGATATAGAGATTGATTATGTTTCTTCGGATTTGCAACTTGCTGATATTTTCACTAAACCTCTTGATTTTAATAGATGTTCCTTTATATGTGGTGAACTTAATGATTGTGTTATTGAATAAAAATGTTTTCCTTGTTTCTTTATCCCTTTTGATGTATGACAAAAAGGGGGAGAAAAATGAGTTTACTTGGTTTTGGTTCTGGTTTGCAAGTGTATATGGTTTTGCAAGTGTATTTAGTCTCATGTTTTTACTTGCTATTTAAAAATTCAAATTATTGATTTTTATGGTTTTTGAATTGCTTTTACTTGTTTAATATAGCATAATTTGAGGGGGAGTCTCTCTTTATATCTTTTGATATAGCCTATTTGTTTTGTCATCATCAAAAAGGGGGAGATTGTTGGCCCAAGAGGTTACACTCTCCATTTGTTTAAAGTTTTGATGATAACAAAACAAATAGAAGCTATATGGTACTAATAAGTTTGTTCAAGATAAGTTTCAGGTTAGTATCATTTTTGAAGGACATTGCTTAGCTATTGCAAAGATTTTTTAGGTTCATGGAGCAAACAAGGCATATGGCACAAGAGGGAATGTCCATAATAGAGGAGGCTCTAGCAAGGCATTACATGGCTCAAGACTTCATTTTTGCTCAAGAGATTTCATTAGATTTATTTTTAGTTTTATAGTTTTGTTAAAGAATAGTGAATAGGTTTGAAGCTCAAAATTCCTACACACACTAGTTTTTACGCACATGTCATTTCTAAAAATTTCTCCTATATATATATATAAAATATTTTTAAATATAGTCTTTTGCTTATAAACTCAATTTTGTGTATTATACATAGTTCTGACTCAAAACTATTTTGTAAACCATCAAAATCTCCTCAAAATCCTTTTCAAATTTCAGTTTTTGACCTGAGCCGGTCGACCGGTCGGTCGACCGACTCTATGTCAGGTCAGATCGGTCGACCGACCGGTCAACCGGGATCTGACCGTTGGGTGCGTGCATGTGTGCACGTTTCCCGGTCGACCGGGCGGTCGACTGGAGCCCACTACGGTCGACCGATCTTCGGCCGTCTGTAAGCAAGCAACTCTCTGTTTGTTGCGGTCGACCGAGCGGTCGACCGTGGGCTGCAACGGCTCTTTTTATTTGAAACCCGGTCGACTGGCCGGTCGACCGAGGCTGTGTTTTCAGCCATAACGGCTACTTTTTAAACACGTTTTTATTTTGTCTCTTTTGTCTCTAAACGAGTTTAGGGGCTGTTTTTTGGTCAAATACTTCCTAATTACCATTTGTTAGTTTACGCTTTAATCCCTAACTCTATCCTATAAATAGGGATGATTAGGGTTATGGGAGACACAACAATCATTTTGCAAAATATTCAAAGTTTAAAGAGCTTTCAAAAGAGTTTTGTTCTTAGTTTTGTGCTGAAAAATCTCTCTCATTTCTGAAGTTTCAGTTTCAAAACTTTCTCAAATTTTTTCTCTTTTTCTCACTTACAATACTAGAGCTTCAATCCTACTCATTGTTCTACAGGGCTTTTGTAAGGGAAAAGGATTTTTCAAAAGAGAGTTTGTGGTCTTTTGATCACCAAGAGAATACTTATACTTGAGATTGTGGAGTTGGGTACTCCGGTGAGATTGTAACTCTTTGTGAAGTTATAGTGGTTAGAAATCCTTCTGGGTGAAGGCGGGGACGTAGAGCTGGGTGCTCGAACCTCGGAAAAATTCTCGGTGTTTGCGTTTGGTTTACTTGCTTCTTGCTTTAATTCCTTGCCTTATACTTATTGCTTCTTATTCATTGCTTCATTTACTTGCTATTCATATTCATTGCTACATTGTACTTGCTCTACATATTGATTGCTATATTCACTTGTTTCATATTCATTTTGTCAATCAAATACTCATACAACAAAATTGCAATACGCACCTCAAACTCTTATCTAGAGGATCACGAGGAAGGAGTTCAGAGCCCTTCACGGGGCATTCGGCTTCTAGTCTTATTTTGGGTGATTGTTGCATCATAAGTTTTTATTTCTGCATTGATTTGCATTATCACCTATTCACCCCTCCTCTAGGTGATTTCATGATATGCTCAAGTTCACAATACACACACATTTCATGTTTTGGTTTTGGTTTTCGGTTTTTGGTTTAACCGATCTTGGTTTTTCATGAATAGATAGAATCAACAAGTTTACATGGTTAATGTATATTAGATTTGTTCTATATATATCTATGCTTCATCTATTTAAACAAACTTAGTTTGATAGTCTATTTCATGAGTTGGGAGTTTTGGTATTTTAACAAAACATATTTTTGAATTTTAAGTCAAAAATATTGGTATATATATCTTTCATGTATATTGGATTATATCCATATACAACATGCTTCAAGTTGTTTAAATATCATGTTTTCGTATTTGGATGAGTTTTGGACAAAACAATTTTTCATCTCAAAAATCCAAGTTTTGGAAAATATGGAATTTGGATTTCGGTAAAATTTCCATAACACAAAAAGAGTTCAAAATGTTTGTAACTTGGTTTGATTTTTTTCACTCAAACAAGTTTGTATTTCAAAGATCAAGCAAGAACTTATTTTTGTGAATTTTTAGAGATTTTATGGGATAATAAAAAACCCAAGTTTCAAATCTCTTAAAACAGCCCTGCCAGGCTCTGGCGGTCGACCGGGCCCAGGGCCGGTCGATCGGACCGGTCGACCGACGTGCACAAGAATGTGCACGCTGACCAGCCACTTAGGCCGGTCGACCGAGCGGTCGACCGACTGGAAGTGCCCCACTCTCGGGTGGGGGCGGTCGACCGGACGGTCGACCGTGAGGCTTGGCACGGTCGACCGGCTAGAGAGCAACTGCTCTCTGGAATTGGCGTGGTCGACCGGGCGGTCGACCGGCAGGCTCAACTGTCACTTTTTTGACCGTTGGCCGGTCGACAGGCCGGTCGACCGGAAGGTCAATTTGACCTACCTGCTGCCAACGGGCAGATTCTTTTGGGGGATTATAAATACCCCATTTCAAGAGTGTTTTAGTAACAAGTTTCAAGAGCAAAAATTTAGAGCTTCTCTAGTATTTTTATTACAAGTTTTAAAGAGTTTTAGAGCTTCAAAGATTTGATCTTCATTTATTTTAAAAGTTTTTTATTTCAAAGAAAATAGTCTTTTTGGGAATTTGTTTTTGGTCTAAAAATTCTATATCTATTTGGAGATTTTCTCAAGTGATTTTCTTTGATCAAAACACTTTATTTTCTCACACTTGAGCTTATCATTCTATCCTTTCTATAGGATCTTTGTTTTTATGGGAAAAGAATAGGTTTGTGGTCTTTTGATCACCAAGTTGTAACCCTCCTACTTTGTGTTATCCCTCTTGTGTAGAGGTTGATTTTGGAGTGGTGGCTTTGTGCCCTATCCCTCTAGTGAGAGGTTGATTTGTTGTTTGGCTTTGTGTCTATCCCTCATTTATGAGTTGATTTGTGGTGGCTTTATGCCTAGCCTCTAAGTATAGAGGTTGTGTTTGTATTTGAGAGAGGAGTTGTTTACTCCCGGTTGTATTGCCCAAATCCTCAGTGGAGGTTCCCTGTGTGGGAGTCCTGTATGGACGAGTTAGTGAAAATCCTTCTGTGTGAAGGCAGGGACGTAGAGCTGTGTGCTTGAACCTCGAAACAATTCTCGGTGTTTGCGTTTGATCCATTGACTCTAACTCTCTCTATTACTTTGTGCATCTATTCATATTGCCATATCATATACATGCTTGTGTTGTTTGTGTGTGCCTCACTTGTGTTTAACCATCAGAGCTTCATATAGCACTTCAACTCTTATTCAGAGGAATCAAGAGGAGTTAGTCCAGAGCCCTTCACTGAGAATTCAGCTACACTCGTTGGTTACACTAAGTGTGTTGCAGTTTAGTTTTGATTTTCGCATGTTGTTCATTAGATTAGCCGTACACCTATTCATCCCCCCTCTAGGTGTACTTACAAAAATCTATTCTATTATCTGCTTAATCGTTCCATGTACACTGAGAATTACAGGTATTTATAGCAAATATGGAATGGGGGAGAGCGTCTGAAGATAGGGGGAGCAAACGCTTCCCCTAAATTTACTAGATTACCGCGGATCCGCAGCCTTGGCCACGGATCCGCGGCCTTGGCCACATCCAGGGAACGTGGCATCTGTTTATCTTAGATTATCCCCTTGAATTCTATGCTTGGACTCTGTATTTGACGTTATCCTCCGTTGATTTTAGCTAACAAAAATGGATTTATAGAAATCTGAATTTTACAAGTTTTCATTTGGTGTTATCTTTCTGATTTGATCTGATCTTCAGCTGAACATTTGCCTCAATCTTTGATTTGCTCTGGATGTGGTGATATCCTAATAGATCTTTAAGTTAACCGAATTGATTCACCAAAATCCGATCTTAACTGACTGGATCTGGGATCATCCTAAGCTAACCAAATAGATCCAGTTAAATCTGATTTTAACTGGTATTTATTTGATTTAATTCCCTTTCTCTCCATGATTATCTTCTGCAAAATAGACATTTAAGATAAGAAAATTAGCAGATTTATTACACGATAAATGTAGGAGTGTAATGAAAAGAATGCAAAATATGTGTACGATCACACCCCCATACTTATTTTTTGCTCGTCCTCGAGCAAAACAATAAAACTAAACCAAAGATTGTTAGACCACTTTTGCAGGTCACGCGATTGCACTGAGCATGTGCAACAAGCCATTAAACCTCTAGGTTCCCCCAAGAGGACAAGTTTTATCTCGTGAGGGTTTCTCAGTGGATTACACCCACAAAATCCATAAAGAAAGAGAAACAAAGTGTTAGTATTTTGAAAACATATTTTGAAAGAGAAAAATATTTGAAGTATTATTGTAAGAACTAAGTAATCTAAAGTTATAAGAAAACTAAACTTTTCATTCTTAAGCTTAGTTTTTATTCAAAAACTTGTTATCAATCAAGGAAAGGAGTCAAACTGTATTTCTTATCTAGTCTATTATTTTACCCTAAGTTATATGCACCTTTGTGACTGTAAAATTTTTACTCGGGGTTTTTTAACTCTAACTCTTATGCCTTATTTATCCTTTTGTTTTTTAATTTTTGGTGATATTATTCCTTAGTTCTATTAGGCTTTCGAATCTGCCCTTGTAACGAGCCTTTAATCGGTGACTCCCAAACCAAACGTTTTTAGGACCCCGGGTGAGAAAACACCCCAAGGACTTAACGACTCGAGCAAACAATGCCATAAAACTAAAGATTTTATTATACAAACCGCTTTTAGACGTGAATACTTATGCTATATGAGGCACAAATACCCAGCTTAATCAAAGAATTTTTGATATTTTTATTTTTCTAATAAGGCATACGAATATTTGTTTTTGAACCCTAAGTGTGTAAGTGTATTAAGCATGCATATTTCATTAAGGTAAAAATCAAGACTAAATTACTTTTTCAAACTTTCTTCCTAACCCTAGAAATCAAACAAAATCTTATTTTGACCAAGTATAAAAAATCCTAATTATGATTCTCTTATTCCTTAAAATTAACTTAATTTCTTATAAAAAATATGTCAAAATATTGCTCTCTTTTCAAAAAAATTTTTAAAGAAAGAAAAATGTTAATTTTTTATTTTAAATAAAAAAACCTATGTTATGTTAGAACCCTCCCCCACATCTATCTCATGCATTGTCCTCAATGTTGAATGAATGCATAGATGCATGAGAAAGAAGAAAGAGAAGGAAAGTATTACCTTAAGGTAGTAGTTCCGGTAGTAGTCGGATTGGGTCAAGCGTTGCTGCCCAATTAAGATAGTGTGGTGGTTCACGGAACCCACCTGTATTGACCTCTTTTTTATTTACATATTTACAGTCCCCAATATGATAGGACTATGAAAGATCCTATCATGACACTTATTCCCTTCACATGACCAGTCTTAAAAAATCATCACAGAGTCATTGTGGTCAATATCTTGGCTCAACAATAGAATGTGATTTTGTGGAATGGATGACTTGGGCTCTGAAATGAAAAGTTCGGAAACCAATACTAACTCGAAAAAATCAACTTTGGGTTCGAGAGTCAGTACTGGTTCAATAGTTGAGTCCAAATCAAAGAAATAAAATTCACATTCTTTTTCCGTTAATGGAATGTGATTATCCAAAATTGGTCATTTAGTTTCAAGATTTATGGATACGAGAATCAAGGTTAGCTCGAGATATGAGTCCAAATCAGTTAAGGATATCAGAGTCAACATAGATTCGAAAATGGGAACTGAATCAAAAGGTTAAGGATCGGGTTCACATTCATAATCAAGTTTAATCTCATTAAAATAAAAACTTGCTAATTCGTCAATGGGTTGATATTGGCCAAGATCAAGGTTTTGTGGTGAAATTGAATCTTGGTCAAAGTCTTCAAGATATCATGAATCTCGATTTTCATCAATATCGCTAGAAGTGTCGAGAATAGTTAAAGCTTGGGTAGGGAGAGTTTTCTTATTTCTACGTATGTTTTCCAATCGACTAAGTCTTGCTTCTATCATATTGAGTGGATCACTTTGGAATTGAATCATGGATACTATACTCTTTTCTAACTCAATATGTTCTTCTTGTTGTAGGACTTAAAAAATGGAGTAAGGGTCTTAGATTTGAAATTTTATGGGATTTTGAGTCTTCTAGATTTTGAATTCGTCGCTCAAGCTCTTCGAAGGTTTTCATCCTCTTTTCCCAGTCAATTGATTTTTCTAATAGTTGTTCAGGAGAAGAAGTATATGGAGCTGGATGTTAGTAAGGTGGTTGACAATATGACTCGGAAGAGTTGTATCCCTATTGACTCTGTGAAGAGTAGTGATGATTATTCCAGTCTTGTTCATAGTATTGGGACTAAGATATGTAGTGATTCAGATAAGACCAATCAGACATACTTGGCTGGTTAAAGTTATGATATGCCAGGTTGGTATTATACGAGTCAAAAAAGGTCGGGGTGAAATATGGATCACTATTTGCATATGAATAATTATAATTATAATCCATATCACCAAGATGTAAAAAACAAAAAAAAACAAAAACAAGCAAATAAACAAATAAATAAAAAGAAAAAAAAATCTAGCTTAAGTTAGGAGTAGACCTTAGACCAAGATGACTCCTAATTGATTAGACTGTCCACCGGGGGTATATTGTCGAATCTCACCACAAGTTAATCGGTCAGGTAGGGGCAAAACTGGTGGGAGATATCCATGCTTAAAAGCAACAGGCCTAATTAAGCCAAACCACCATCCTTCGGGGTTTCGCCCCTCAATCCCCAACCTTTGACACCGATTTGGCAAGAGTCAAATTCTAATAAGCTTTTCCCTTATGTCAGTGTCCTATTGAGTTCGCGATGTCCCTAGAGCCAACGTCGACTCAGTTTTAGTTAGGTTTAGGTTAGTGAGTGAGGAGATTATTTATGGGCTAAGGGAAGGTAATAACTTTCCCACCTTAAATTTAGAGGATAAGCCCTTAATTCAATTTAGTGCAATGTGTACATGTATATGAAAAGCAACACTTAAACAATGTAACTATTCAAAAGTGTTCCTATACTACATGCTATGCACACGTACCTTTGCTCCATCACTCTTCAACAATATTGTAAAATGTAAACGAAATTAGACAAATGCCTAAATGCAAAGTTTAAATCATTTTTAGCATTTAACAAACATCAATTTACTGTTGAGGTTAGAAAGTATGTACAGTGAGTTAAATAAGAAAATAAATAGCTGCAGAAACTTTACTTTGTAATTCAACCAACCTGTAAAAAATACAGGTTAGTAGTTCACTCAGATTGTCGCGGGAATAAAGCAAATCTGAGGGCTTATGGCTCTGCTTTCTTAAGCAGAGTCCAGGGCCTCTTATATATCTAATGCAGCAAAAAAATTTAGTTATTAAACCTGTACACTAAGAATAGAGAAGAAAGTTAATCAATAAAGTAAACAAAAAGAGTTACTTACCGTCCCTCCCCGACAACGGCGCCAAAGTTTGATTGAGATTTAAACCTGCACATAAAAAATACAAAATTTCAGAAATACAAAATAGAAGTGCAAGTTCTCAATACTACTATGATAGTAAGTGGCTATGCGGGTCATGACCCATAAGGAGGGACTAGCAATGTGATTGAGGCTAAACCTGCACAAAAAATACGAGATTATAGAACTTAAGGAAGAATATGTGCAAGTGCTCAATTCTTCCACTATAGCAAGTGGCTATGCGGGTCGTGATCCACAAGGAGGGTTTGCGATGGAAGCTTTACAGTTCTTTATTGAAATCGTTAAGAAAATAAGCAAAAGTTCTTCTCTGTTTTAAAGTTATAAAAATGAAAAAAAGAAAGTTATAGTTAAAGTTAGAAGAATATGAAAGATGAAGAAGGTGAAAAAATCAGAAAACAATAAAAGCGACTATGTACAATGAAGTGGAGAGAAGAATGAAAACAATTTGGAAGAAGTGGTTGGTGATCTAAACTAAGAAAGAAAAGAAAAGAAGTAAAGAAAAGTGAAGAGATACTTACCTAGGTTGATTGATGACCTACTTGGAAAGCTTTTTGCAAGTTCTACCTTTTGCTTCGGAGGCGTTCAACGCATAGATCATAAACTCGAGCTCGGTCCCCGTGCACATTATATCGTTAAGCATAAGAAGAACGAAGTGATGCGGATCTTGGAAGAGGAGAACGTCTTTATGAACTATCGCTGGCTCTCACGTGGCTTAGTTATACTTGCTTTGGAATTCACTTGTACACTCAACAAATACAACCAAGGTAAAGTAGAAGAGGAAGAGGAAAGCAAAACAAATGTAAAGTAAAGCAGAATAGAAAACAAACAAAGCATTTACCTTTATTACTTGCTGAGACAATGAAAGAAAGGAGTAGGGTACATCGTCGGTGTCACTCTCAACATAAGCCCCTCTCTCTTACTTACATGAATCTTCTTCTACCCTAAGTTACATACAAATTACATAATAAGAAAAGAAAAACCTAAACTATAAAGAATTAAAACTAGGCTAAATCCTAATCTGCATTGGCCTCCTATTTTCAGCGTAGATAATGGCCTTTTATAGGCATAAACCCAACAACCAGAATCCCGGGGAGGTCGGGGGAGCAAACGCTCCCCGTAACTCCCCAAGATTGCCGCGGAAATGCGGCCCAAGCCGCGTTTCCGCGGCCAGGGTGTGGCCATCTGGCCACACCCTGTTGGTGGGTCTCTCCGGGGGTTTCTTCTGGCTTTATCCTTTGTTGGTTTTGTCATTTGAGCTCCGGATTCTGACGAAATGACCTTAGATTCTTGGCTTTAACCGATCGATTCTGAGAGGATTCTTCTCAACCGGTTTCAACCTCTTGATTTTGCCCTGATTTTGTGTGTGCGAATTTATTCTGATTTAATTCAGAATTCTGGTAGGCTTTTGGGCTCATTTCTCTTCATCTCCTTAAGGATTGGGCCTGCAAATAAATTAAACAAATAATTAGGACAATGCAGGCTTTTATTCTAAAATAAGTATGGAAATGTGACATTAAATATGCAACATTAGCAGCCAATCACACCCCCATACCTATCTTTTGCTCGTCCTCGAGCAAAACAACTAAGCTATACTAAGGATTATTAGTCCACTTTCGCAGGTCGCGCGATTGCACTGAGCATGTGCAACAAGCCGTTAAACCTCTAGGTTCCCCCTAGAGGACGAGTTTTGTCTCGTGAGGGTTTTCAGCGGATTGCACCCACAAAATCCATAAAGAAAGGGAAATTAAGAGTTAGTATTTTCGAAAAGCATTTTGAAAGTGAAAAATATTTGAAATATGATTGTAAGATCTAAGCAATCTATAAGTTATAGGAAAACCGAAATTTTCATTCCTAAACTTAGTCTCTATTCAAAAATTTGTTATCAATCAAAGTAAGGAGTCAAATTGTGCTTCTCATCTAGTCATTGCTTTACCCTAAGTCATATGCACCTTGTGAATGTGAAAATTTTGACTAAGGGTTCATTAACTCTAACTCTTATGCCTTATTTATTTTTATATATATACCTTTTTTTTGTGGTATTATTCCTTAGTTTTATTAGGCTTTCTAATCTGCCCATGCAACGAGCCTTTAATTGATGACTCCCAAACCAGACGGCCTTAGGGCACCAGGTGAGAAGACACCCCTAGGACTTAAGGACTCGAGCAAACAAGGCCACAAAATAAAGGATTTTATTATATGAACCTCTTTTAGGCGTGAATACTTATGCTTTATTAGGCACAAACACCCAGCTTAATCAGAGGATTTTTCTTTTCAAACTTATCTAATCATCTTTCGCATAAATACCAAGGCTTGCTTAGGCCAAAGCACCTAGCTAGTCAATAATTAGACTTGTTTTTTTTTTCAAACTCATCTAATTATCTTTTGCATAAATACTAAGGCTTTCTTAGGCCAAAGCACCTAGCTAATCAATAATTAGATTTGTTTATATATATATATATTTTTTTATAAGGCATAAGAATCTTTGTTTTTGAACCCTAAGTGTGTAAGTGTATGACGTGTGCATATTTCATCAAGGTAAAGATCAAGACCAAATTACTTTGACAAATTATCTTCCTAACTCTATAAATCAAACAAATAATCTTATTTTGACCAAGTATAAGAAATCCTAATTTGGATTTTCCTATTCCTTAAAATTAACTTAATTTCTTACAAAAATAAGTCAAAATATTGTTTCTATTTTTCAAAAAGTTTTTAAAAGTAAAGAAAAATGTTAATTTTTTTTTTTAAAGAAAAAGAAAAGTTATGTTAGACCCTCCCCCACACCTATCTCATGCATTGTCCTCAATGTATGAATTAATGCATAGATGCATGAAAAAGAAGAAAGGGAAGGAAAATGGTTACCTTAAGGTGGTGGTTCCGGTGGTGGTCTGATTGGTCCATGAAACGCGGCCCAATCAACTTTTCTTGGGTCTCGGAGGAACCCACCAGCAATATCTTTAATATAACCCATTAAAAAGATGTATCCATAAAGGATCTTTATTAAATATTTAACCCCATCTAATTTTCATATTCCATAATTGATTTCGGAGTCAAATTTGTCAACCACCTCGTCCCAGAAAGGAGTATGAAATGATAGAATGATTGACTTGGACTCAGAAAGTACAGGAACTAATACCGACTCAAGAAGGTAACTTAAGTCAAGTAAAGGTTCAAGAGTCGAAATAGGTTCAGAAATTGGGTCCAAGTCAAGAAGTTAAAACTCCAGTCCACATGTATTTTCCAACAATGGAACGTGACCTAATATGGGTGATTCCAGTTCAGGAATGATAGGTGGAGGAATCAAAACTGACTCTAAAATATTACTCAAGTTTGGTAACAAAACGGGAGTCAAGATTGATTCAGAAAGTTGAACTGGATCACAGATTTGAGAATCTAGGCCACATATCTCATTGAGTTCAATATCAAAAAATTGTGAACTTGCCAATTTGTCAATAGGATCTTCAAAAGTGTATAATTGGTCAAGTTCAATATGATCCTCAAAGATGGGTGATTCAATTTCATTATGAATTGGTACAGGATCCAGTGTTGACTCCGGGACAAGATCGAAATCAGGTGAAGATACCGGAGTCATAATCGAATCAGGAAGTAGAATTGAATCAGTAAATTAGGGTTCAGGATCATATTCATTTTCAAGTTCTATTTCAGGAAAAGGAAAACTTGCTAAACTGTCAATATCTTTTTCAAAATTTGGAGTTTGGGCAAGTTCAAATGGTTGTTCTGAAATGGAATCTTGATTTCCAAAACTACATGACTCTTCGGCTCTAACAGAATGGTTAGTGACATCAGAACTGGTCCAACGGTGAGAACGTAGAGATTCGACCATCATATCTATGTCATGATTACGAGTGTTTTGAGCCTGAGTCATGGATTCAAGCATCTTTTCATAGTTGATAGGTTCATTGTTTTGATGAAAAGATGAAGAATTGTCTTGGAAGTGGTAGTGAAATTGTGAGTCCATCAGATTTTTGGATTTGTGTTTGGATTCACGCATACTCATTTTCAAAATTGATGGTTTCCTATTTTGGACGGGTGGAACTGAGTATGACTCTTGAAAATATTGTGGACTAGGTGGAGAAGGAGGACAAGTTGGTTGGAAATTATGCTCGGGGTAGGTGAATCCCCACTGACTCGGTGAAGAGTTGAAATCATTATGGAAATTATAGTTATTAGATGGGGGTATGGGTCATATTGATTCGAATAAGACCAATCCGGCACACTGGGTTGGTCAAAGTTATGATATGCCGGGTTGGTAATATCCGAAAATGAAGTCGGTGTGTAATATGGATTGTTATTGCAGTTGAAAAAATTATTATGATCCATATCACACAATAGAATACAAACAAAGAAAAACAAACAAATAAACCAAAAAAAAAAATTCTAGCCTAAGTTAGGGTAGACTTAGGACCTAGACGACTCCTAACTGGTTAGACTGTCCACGGGAGGTCTAATGTAGACTTTAACCACAAGCTAATCAGCCAGGTCAGGGCAAGGTTGGTGGAAGGTTTTCCGTCAAAGACGTTCCTTAATTAAATAACCACCAACCTTCGGGCTTTCGGCCCTCAATCCCTTTCCTAGACAATAATTTTGCAGGGGTTAGATTCCAATATTTTTCCCCCTTAGGATAATCTCCTAATTGAGTCCGAGATGTCCCTAGGGCCAACGTCTACTCAATTTTAGTTAGGCTTGGGTTAGTGAGTGCTTGGAATGTGATTTTTGGGCTAAGGAAGGGTGATCAAATCCCCACCTTATCTTGTTAATGGGTTAGTGCCCTTAAGATCAATTTGTGCAAGTGTACAAGATATGTAAGATTCACTCAAAGCGATATAAATCCACCAAGAAGTGAGTCCTATGCTAAATGGAATGCATACGTACCTTGCTCCAGCACTATTCAACAGTAAAAAATAAAGGAATTAAAAAGACATGTGCCTAAAATGCAAATGTCTAATCAATTTTTTATCTTTTCAACAAATATTTTACTGTTGATTATTAGCAGGCTTATGTTATGGCATATAAGAAAAATTTGCAGAAAACTAGAATTTTTTTAAGCTAAGCAGCCCTGCAAAAAGCTGTTAGTAGTTAACTCATCCTTGCCGCGGATCGCGGCTTTTGCCATGGAAACGCGGCAATTCAGAGGGCCCTTGGTCTCTACTTTCTAGAGCAGAGGCCCAAGGCCACTTGTATGTCACTGCAATATTAATTTGCTACTTTGATTGCCCTGTAACCTGCAACAGAGAAGAAAATTCGTTTAGTTCTAAAAATTTTCAAAAAAAAATTCAGATTTCAATAAAAAACATGTTACCCTCCCCGGCAACGGCGTCAAAATTTGATTGGGGCTAAACCTGCACAAAAATACGAGATTATAGAACTTAAGGAAGAATAAGTGCAAGTTCTCAATTCTTCCGCTATAGCAAGTGGCTATGCGGGTCGTGATCCACAAGGAGGGTTTGCGATGGAAGCTTTACAGTTCTTTATTGAAATCGTTAAGAAAATAAGCAAAAATTCTTCTCTGTTTTAAAGTTATAAAAATGAAAAAAAGAAAGTTATAGTTAAAGTTAGAAGAATATGAAAGATGAAGAAGGTGGAAAAATCAGAAAACAATAAAAGCGACTATGTACAATGAAGTGGAGAGAAGAATGAAAACAATTTGGAAGAAGTGGTTGGTGATCTAAACTAAGAAAGAAAAGAAAAGAAGTAAAGAAAAGTGAAGAGATACTTACCTAGGTTGATTGATGACTTACTTGGAAACCTTTTTGCAAGTTCTACCTTTTTGCTTCCGAGGCGTTCAACGCATAGATCATAAACTCGAGCTCGGTCCCCATGCACATTATATCGTCAAGCATAAGAAGAACGAAGTGATGCGGATCTTGGAAGAGGAGAACGTCTTCATGAACTATCACTGGCTCTCACGTGGCTTAGTTATACTTGCTTTGGAATTCACTTGTACACTCAACAAATACAACCAAGGTAAAGTAGAAGAGGAAGAGGAAAGCAAAACAAATGTAAAGTAAAGCAGAATAGAAAACAAACAAAGCATTTACCTTTATTACTTGCTGAGACAATGAAAGAAAGGAGTAGGGTACATCGTCGGTGTCACTCTCAACATCAGCCCCTCTCTCTTACTTACATGAATCTTCTTCTACCCTAAGTTACATACAAATACATAATAAGAAAAGAAAAACCTAAACCATAAAGAATTAAAACTAGGCTAAATCCTAATCTGCATTGGCCTCCTATTTTCAGCGCAGATAATGGCCTTTTATAGGCATAAACCCAACAACCAGAATCCCGGGGAGGTCGGGGGAGCAAACGCTCCCCGTAACTCCCCAAGATTGCCGTGGAAACGCGGCCCAAGCAGCGTTTCCGCGGCCAGGGTGTGGCCAGATGGCCACACCCTGTTGGTGGGTCTCTCCGGGGGTTTCTTCTGGCTTTATCCTTTGTTGGTTTTGTCGTTTGAGCTCTGGATTCTGACGAAATGACCTTAGATTCTTGGCTTTAACCGATCGATTCTGAGAGGATTCTTCTCAACCGGTTTCAACCCTTGATTTTGCCCTGATTTTGTGTGTGCGAATTTATTCTGATTTAATTCAGAATTCTGGTGGGCTTTTGGGCTCATTTCTCTTCATCTCCTTAAGGATTGGGCCTGCAAATAAATTAAACAAATAATTAGGACAATGCAGGCTTTTATTCTAAAATAAGTATGAAAATGTGACATTAAATATGCAACATTAGCAGCCAATCACAATGGAAGCTTTTAAGTAAGTTTGTTTCTTTTTGAGTTTACAAAAAATATGTTAGGAATTTCTTCTCAGTTTTAGAAAAAAAAGAAAAAGGTTAAGTTAGAAAATGTGAAGAAGATGATAAAAGAAAAGATGATGATGATGATGGTGTTGTTTTATTTATAAAAGAAAAAAACTAAATAAAGAGGAGAATGCTAGTTTTGGAATAGAATTCTAAACTAAGAACTAAAAAAACTAAAAATTCTTACTTATCTCTTCCGTGCTCATATACCTTCGATCCATCGCTACGACTTACCTAGTCTTTGAAGGTGATCAAGCATGGCGTGTAGGATCTTCCCATTCCCGATCTATACTATGAATAAAAGGGCAAGCAAAACTAACAAAGGAATGGTTGTTCATCACCATAGGCCATCAAGGGCACTTGCAATGACGAAGCAGTCTCGAGGCTATTGGATTCACTTGGATTACAAACACATCAGAGGAAAGCAAACAAAAATAAGATCAAAGAAGAAAAAGTAACTTTTAATTCGATTGAATAACAATGAAAGAAAAGATGAATACTTACACCAGTGTCACTCTGAGTACCAGCTCCTTTCTCATTCCTCCATGAAACTCTTATCTCCTCTCAGTGACATAAAGAAAAATAAAAATCACATTAAAAAAGAAAGAAGAACCATGGTTAAACCTATACAAAAATTTATTCTATTATCTGCTTAATCGTTCCATGTACACTAAGAATTTGCAGGTATTTATAGCAAATATGGAACGAGAGAGAGTGTCTGAAGATAGGGGGAGCAAATGCTCCCCTAAATTTTACTAGATTGTTGCGGATCCTCGGCTTTTGCCGTGGGGCCAAATTGGCCACATCCAAGGAACGTGACATCCTGGCATCCATTTATCTTGGATTATCCCCTTGAATTCTCTGTTTGGACTCTGTATTTGATGTTATCCTTGATTGATTTTTAGCTAACCAAAATGGATTTATAGAAATCTGAAATTTACCAGTTTTCATTTGGTGTTATCTTTCTAATTTGCTCTGATCTTCAGCTGAACATTTGTCCCAATCCTTGATTTCTTTTGGATGTGGTGATATCCTAATAGATCTTTAAGTTAACCGAATTGATTCACCAAAATCTGATTTTAACTGACTGGATCTGGGATCATCCTCAGCTAACCAAATAGATCCAGTTAAATCTGATTTTAACTAATATTTATTTAGTTTAATTCTCTTTCTCTCCATGATTATTTTCTACAAAATAGACATTTAAGACAAGAAAATTACCATTGCACGATAAATGTAGAAGTCTAATGAAAAAAATGCAAAATTATGTGTACAATCATATACTGAGTTTTTTGCAAGTTGAATAGTTGATTTGTTATCTACCAATACCATTGTTGATTCTTCTTGTGGATGATCCAGCTCCTTTAAAATATTCATCAACCAAATTGCTTCACGGACTGTAGATGCAGTGACCACGTATTCTACTTCACATGAAGGCCATAACTCCTTGCTTCTTTAAGGCCCATGAAAATGCAGTTGAATCAAGATAAAAGACAAAACAAGTGGTAATTTTCATCTCATCTTGATCACGTCCTCAATCGCTATCTGAATAACCTACTAACTCTGCACTTTCACCATAAGTATCAAATAGACCAAGGTTGAGTGTGCCTTTGATATACCTTAGAATCCTCTTTATAGCTAGCCAATAAGACTACTTCGGTGTCTCCATATAGCGACTCATAAGTCTGATTCTATAAATGATATTGGGCCTTGTGATCGTCAAGTACCTCAGGCTACAAACTATACTCTTGAAGAGAGTCGAGTCTACAATATCTCTATTTTCTTCTCTTGATAGCTCATTCCTATGACTATTAGGCTGTTTACCGTGTTGCAGTTACTAATCTTGAATTTCTCTAAGATCTCTTTCATGTACTTATTTTGATATTCCATCTTGTTGCTGCTTCTCTTCTAGGCCAAAACAATATGACATTAATTCATTATCCATAATCTCAAATTCATTGAGCATCGTCGCCTTGAATTCAGTAGGCATCTCAAAGTTACTTCTTGTGCACAATAAATCATCAACATAAAGACAAATCATTAGAAATTTCCCTTGACGATTCCTCTTTCATGTAAATGGCATGCTCATAGGGACATTTGGTGAAGGTGTTCTAATGAAGATAGCCATTAATTCAGGCATTCTACGCCCGTGGTGCTGCTTTAAGCCTACAAGGCTTTCTTCAGGCGGCATACTTTGTCTTCTTGTCCTTTTATCAGAAAACTTTTCGGTTACTGTACATACACCTCTTCTTTAAAAATACCATTGAGAAATGCTGACTTGACATCTAGATAATATATCTTCCGTAATGAGCTGCAATTGAAGTTAATAGTCTCACCGTGTCCAATCGAGCAACTGGTGTAAAGACTTCTTCATAGTCGATGCCATACTTTTGTTTGTAGCCTTTCGTTACATGCTTCGTCTTGTACCGATCAACTTCACCATCTGCTGTGCGTTTGATCTTGTATACCTATCTGATAATTATTGCCTTGTGATTATGTGAAAGTGTTGTCAACTTTCATGTGTCGTTCTTCTGGATGGCATGAATCTCTTTCTTCATTGTTGATCACTAACGATCTTCTTCCTCAGCCTCTTTGAAAGTAAGAGGCTCATGATCAACATATACTCCGTCTTCTTATATCTGCTTGTAAATCTTCCTAAGGCTTTTCATTTTGACGAAACCTCATTACACTATAGATTCGCTGCTACTACCTTCCCCAGAAGATGAATAGCTTTTTCCAGAAGAGGGTGTAGCATGTTGAGGAGATGGTGGTGTAGCTAGTGATTAAATCTCCTGTGGGGGCTCATCTGGTTCATCCACCATGGGTTGCTCTTGCATAGTTTCTTCTTAACTCAAGTTTCATGATTCTTCTTCATTAAAGATGACATCTCTACTAACTACTAGTTTCTTGTAGATTATAGAGCTTATGCGCTTTTGACTCCTCACTATATCCAATGAAGATGCATTTTCACCGCGATCATCGAGCTTCTTCCTTTGACTTCTGGCACTTGAGCATATGCAACAAATCCAAAAATTTGTAGGTGTGCCACACTAGGTTTGTAACCACTCTATGCCTCTTGAAGTGTCTTGCTCTTCACTATCTTTGTGGGGCATCGGTTGAGCAAGTAAGCTAAGCACGCCACTGCTTCCACCCAAAACTATTTCGGTAACCCCTTTTCTTTTAGTATGGTTCTTGTCATGTTAAGAATGCTACGGTTCTTTCTCTTTATGATGTCATTTTGTCGTGGTGTGTAGGCAGTAGTAAACTGCCTCTTTATGCCTTGCTCCTTGCAATATTCTTGAAACAGATTTGAGGATTACTCACCACCTCAATTAGATTAGAGAGTTATTAGCTTGTGGGCACTCTCCGCTTCAACAAGAATTTTAAAATGCTTGAAGGTAGTAAAGGCAGCAAATTTTTCTTTAGGAATGTACACCCACAACTTTCTACTGAAATCATCTATGAAGATAATAAAATATCTATTGCCTCCTATAGAGACAGGATCTATTGGTCAGTAGATGTCAATGTCAACAAGTTGTAACGGTGCATCCGATCTCCATGATTTTCCGCTAGGAAAAGGAAGTGCTTTCTTGCTAATTATGCAATCTTCACAAGTATGACTCGGTGGATCAATTGTTAGTAAGCTTTATACCTTAGCTTTGGACCGTTGAAGTTTAGATGACTGAAGCAAAGATGTCGCCTTCATGACTCATTCTCCATGAGTCCTTGAAAATACTTCTCAACTTTCGTGTTTAGATGCAAGGGAAACATGCGGTTTTTTGTCATCTTAACACAAGCTATGAGGCCTCTTTTTGCATTTTTCAACCAAAGATGGTTGTTCTCATATATACTTTATATCTTTCTTCGAGTAATTGACTGATGTTAAGAATATTACTATTCATGTTAGGAACATAATAAACATCGAAAATATACTTGGGCTTACCATCCTTTTTATTTTGATTTCTCTTTGCCAAGTTTTGAAGAATCATCCAAGTTCACACTTCCATGAACTTTTTCTGCGAGTTCGATGAAAACTTCTTTCTTCCGCACATATGGTTGCTAGTATCCAAGTCAAGGTGCCAGACATCATTCTGAACACTTGAATTATCATGAGCAAGAAGAAGAGTAGAGTTATTACCCACATCATTTGTTGCTTTGGCTATTCATTTGCTTCGTCAACTTATAAAGCGATTTCGAGAGAGGAAGAGAAAATTACATATGGTCTTTATTGATTTATAAAAAGCTTATGATAAGATGCCAAGAGAGGTATTATGGTAGACATTGATGAAAAAGGGAGTCCCCATCAACTATATTGATTAATCAAGAATATGTACGATGGAGTAGTGGCAAATGTCAGAATTTGTGGAGGCATAATAAGTGATTTTTCTGTCATAATTGAATTGTATCAAGGATCTGCATTGAGTCCATTCTTATTTGTCATACTGATGGATGAGCTTACTAGAACTATTCAGGATGATATACCGTGGTATATGCTATTTGCTGATGATATTGTCCTAATCGATGAGACGAGAGATGGGGTAAATACCAAATTAGAGCTATAGAGACAAACACTAGAATCTCGAGGTTTTAGATTAAGTAGAGCCAAAACAGAGTATATGGAGTGTAAATTCAGTAAACAAGAAATCCGAGATTATAATATTGTGAGACTAGATTGAAAAAAAATACCGATGAGCAATCATTTTAAGTACTTGGGTTCAATTATCAAAAAGGATGGAGAGATCGATAGTTATATCAACCATAAGATCCAAGCCGGCTGGTTGACATGGAGGAGCGCAACAGGAGTTTTATGTGATCGTAACATTTCGTTATGGCTGAAGGGAAAGTTTTATCGGACTGCTATTAGGCCAACTTTATTATATGACACAGAATGTTAGGCTATAAAGCGATATCATGCCCAGAAGATGAATGTAACAGAGATGCACATGCTTCGTTGGATGTGTGGTAACACGTGGAGAGATAAGGTAAGAAATGAGGATATTCGTACTAAGATAGGTGTAGCCTTTATAGAAGAGAAGATGTGAGAAAACTGCCTAAGATGGTTTGGTCATGTGCGACGTAGACCTACGGATGCACCAGTTCGACGAGCAGAGAGTATCAATTTAGGACAAGTTAAAAGAGCGCAGGGGATACCGAAGAAAACATGGATGGAGGTAATATGATAAGATATAGAGGCTAAAGGTCTTAGTGAAGTCATATTGCTCGATAGGAATGAGTAGAGAAAGTTGATCCATGTGCCCGATCCGACGTAATTCTCTTTTGGTTCATGTAGCCTACCCCAAATACTTGGGACAAATGGCTTAGTTGTTGTTGTTGTATTTGTTGCTTCGGTGAGATTGATAAGATCTTGAGTTCTGTGTCAGCAATCTAAAGCATAGTGCCTAAAATTTTGACAGTCGTAGCATTGGATGTTTTTCTTATCTCCATGTCCAGATGTGAAGCTTTCCTTATTGCTTCGTTCTCGACCTCTGCAACTTTGGACCTCCACTTGATTTTGAGAGGTTCATTCTTGTGGACCACATCCCTACCTCTACTATGACCATGACCTCTACTATGTGAGGTTTGATCATTTAGAGTTAGCTTTGACTCTAATGCTTATTCCAATACTATGGAACTAGTCTTCTTTTGCATGCATTGCTTGTGAACTTGGAGAGATCCCAAAAGTTCCTCTATTTAGATCTCCTCCAAATTCTTTGACTCATCAACTGTCGTCACCACGTACTCGAACTTTGATGTGAGGGAGCAAATCAGTTTCTCCATCTCTCGAATGTCCTCCATCTTCTCTCCAATTCCCCTCATCTTTTTCACAATTATAATTAATCGTGAATAATAATCAGAGATTTTTGCTTCATCTTTCATTTGAGCAGCTTCAAGATCGCCTCTTAAAGTTTGGAGGCAAACTCTCTTCACTCGCTCGACTCTTTTGTAGATGCTAGTAAGGATTTCTCATGCTTCCATGCTCGCCGTTGCTCTAGTAACTCTCTCGAAGGTAGACTCATCCAACCCTTGATAGAGTAGAAAACGAGCCTTGCTAACCTTCTTTTTTTGCTCTCTAAGAGCTTCTTCTTTTTGATGGTGTAGGCGATTTCTACCTCCGGTGTGGGTTCTGTAAGTCTATTAACGATTAGCTCTCACAATTCTTGAGAACCAAATAAAGCTCTCATTTGGATTGCCCATCTCTCATAGTTATCTTTCGATAACTTGGATACTTGAAGATTAACAAGGTTATTTGTAAAGGCCATGAGGAGAAGTGAAAAATAGAAAGAATAGATATAAGGGTTCTGATGCCACTATTGTATATTAGTCTACAGACTAATATACTTTGATCTGAAATTTTGAAATGGAGAGGAGAATAGACTAGATCTTCTTTTTTCTAATATTTTTTTGGGCTTGATTTAACATGAGAGAATCCACTCTTATTTATAGTGTTCATAGGAGGGTTATATACTTGAATGCACTAATCAATTCTTTCAACTATGAACTCTCATACTTTAGTCTCATTTTAATGTCATAAACAAATGACAATAAAATTATGACTCTTCATTTCTCCTTATTGATGATGACTCTTCATTTCTCTTAATTGATGATGATTCTTCATTTCTTCTAATTAGTGATGACTCTTCATTTCTCCTAATTGATGATGATGACTCTTCATTTTTTCACTTTATGGTATCTCTTCTACTTTCAAAGTTAATGTTATACAAGACATTTTGATTTGATATTGCCTCAGATTTAACATGAAACGGGAAAGATATTAGATAAGGAGCTACTTGACTTATTTTATTTCTAGATTCTTTTTTGCTCCTTTTTTTCAAAATATTGCACTTAATTCCTAAATTAATATCCACAACTTTAGCACTAAACCACTAGCGCACTAGAAATCTCAATTTGTAATATAGATTTCAACTTTTCTTGGACAATCTTCAACAATTTAGTGAGGGTAGAGGACATAACAAAAATTGATGTTGGGGCCTATTTATCAAATAGTTGGGGTAAGTTTATAGGGAATTGACTTTCCTCCCCTCAACAATTAAATTTTGGGCGTGATTTCTCTCAAGACATAATAAATGGTATTTGTTCTCTTTTTCCCTTTTTTTTCATTCTTTTGAGTTGAGACTAACCAAGAGATGCTATTTTAAAAGAGACTTATTTTATATGTCCTTTTTGGCAAAAATATTTGAAAATCATAAACAATTTTCATCTTCGTGTTTGATTTGGGATGGAAGTTGGGAAAAGCAGCAGTGGGAAAATTCATTTCCCACTTTTGGTGTTTGTTTGGAATCGAAAAAAGAAAATGAGAAAACCATTTTTTCTTTTCTCTTTTTCGTTTTATACATCCCTTTTACACTATCATTTTCTAATTTCCAGGGTGCTACAATTAATTTTGTGGTCATGTAAATCTCACTTGTAATAAGTTGTAGCTCAAAACAGTTAATTTTATAGTCATGTAAATCTTACTTGCAGTCTAATTATAGTTAAAAAAAACTTCATAATTAATATTTATTTTAATATTATTTTACTGTCACCTTTGTGATCAACTTTTCTGCTTTCACATTACTAGCCAAACACTGAAAAACGCAATATACATTTTCACATACACTTTCATATTACAACCAAACACTGAAAAAGTTACTTGCACAAAACCTCATATTCTATCTTTTCTTCATATTTTTTCCTCATTTTTCACTTACACTTTTCCTCTCTCTCACAGCAAACCAAACAGGCCATTACCATTTTGATGAGAGGTCATGCCAACTCTGAATGAAGGCATAATTGATTCTCTTTAGGTTTTTCTAAAGTTTTTCACATTTTTTGCTTTGTTGTGAGATAATGCCAACTGAAAATGTTATTGTTTTAATTCCTTTCAAAAATTGGCAAAAATTCCTAGAGGTCTGATTAAGTGGTAAGATATAAGGTTAGGTCAGCGTAGGTTTTAGTTCATAAATCAAACTACAACTTTTGTCCAAAAGACTTTTCATGTTTGCTCTTCTTTTATTTCTGATTGGAGCATTCATGTCTCAGGCAGGGTTAGGGAGGGGCTTAGATGAAGGTTGGAGCAGCTTCCAATGGGCAGGTTTTGTTGGAGCTTGTGCTGGTTCTCCTTTTGCTTTGTAGATGTTGTTGTAGATGTTTTTTTTCTCTTCATTTTTGTTGATGTTTTTCTCTCATCTTGCATCAACGTGTGCATTCTTGCGTGTGAGATTTTTGTTTCGATGGTTTTCCTTCTACTATTTTCATTAAAAACTTTTTAATGAAGCGCGAGGATCCTTTTGGTATCCCCTTTTTGTTTAAAAAAATTTAACTCAAAAGAAAAATATTGACAAAAGTGTTGGCTCAAAGGCCCATCACTCTAGTTTTGATGATGATTAACTCATGTAGTTATGATACTAATTGTTGACCCAAGGTTACAATCACCCATTTTTTGGGTTTTGATGATCACAAAACAATATAGTTATTTGTACTAATTAAGCTTAACTGTTTAAGATTATTTCAGGGTTCTAAGGATTCAGGAAATTTCTTCCCCTAAATTAAGGTGGTGTTGACTCAAGATGACTCAAATACGGGATCAAGAATTGAACTCAACGATGCAAATGGAAAAGCCCGAATTGAAGATCTTGTAGTCATCTAGACCCTGGTAAGATTTTAGTATGTTAAAGAGTAAGGATAAGATAGATGTGCTCAAGAAATTATACACACACAAAGATACACTTTTCAAAAATATAAGTTTTGGGAGATATTGGTTTTGTTGCATGTTTGGTTAATATACATGTTTCATAATTTTTCAAATTTTTATATCAAGTTTAGAACATGTATTTTATCTCCTATACTATGCTATATTACCCTCAAACCAATGCAAAATATTTTAAAAATATTTCCAAATTCAAAAATCTCTTTTTATTCTATTTCAGGCCATCACGATCGACCGGGCGGTCGACCGTAACTGTTTCAAGCTAACACGGTCGACCGGCCGGTCGACAGGGCCTCTTTGGCCGTGGGCGTGCATGTTGTGCACGTTTGTCGGTCGATCAGGTTGGTCGATCGACTGGTTAACTGACTGGATGGCACTTGCTCTCTGTTTTTGCCGGTCGACCGACCCGGTCGACCGACAATTCAAAAATCTCTTTTCAAATTGCCCTTCGGTCGACGGGGCGGTCAACCGGAGCCAACGACTATTTTTGCCAAGTGGCTTGCCGGTCGACCGGCAGTTGTTCAGACTGGCACCAACGACTCTGTTTTGGATCTGTTTTGTTTTTTATGGGTTCCAACGGCTATTTCTTCTTTCCAAGTGGTTAAACTCACTCCTAATGACCTAGTATCACTTATGAATGGCATTTATACTTTGCCTATAAATAGAGATCATGGATCTTTGGTTTTCAACAAGAAAAATATCCAAGTTTCAAGTGTTTTCAAGAGAAGAAGTGTTTCATTGCTTTTCATTTTCAAAGTTCTTCCTATTGCAAAATTTTTCAGTTGGTTTTCAAGTCTTCTAAATCTTTACTACTAAAATTTTTCTCTCACTTTACTTCTTGAGCCAAAACTCATACTCCACTCTATTAGAAGTTGTAAGAGAGTGTTTGTGGTCTTCCTAGATCACCAAGTTACTTGTATTCCTTTGAGTTGTGGTTCCTCTTGTGTGGAGGATAGTATTGTTGGAGTTGGGTACTCCAGTCTTGCAATCCATTGGGTGTAAGGTTCCTGTGAGGAAGTTCCCTTTGTGGATATAGTGGAAATCCTTCATAGTGGTGAAGGCGGGGACGTAGAGCAGTAGCTCGAACCTCAAAACAAATTCTCTTGTGTTTGCGATTGATTTCTTCTTGCTCTTGTTATTTTCATTCTTATACTTGTGCCACTACTTGCCTTGTTTTTAAATATTTCATTCATTTCATCTTCTTGTATTTTCGGTCTATACTCATTGTTCGGAAGTATTAATTGTATTGAAAAAGGGTTTAGAGTAAACCGTTGATGTTCGTGTACCGATGATCAAGAACTTCGAATGTATATGCAGCACTTTACTCCTTCTGAATCACCGTTCGTAGCATAAGCTAGGACGGGTCGTATCCGCAAGGAGGGTTAGCAATAGAAGCATTCAAGGTCTTTATATTGAAATCTTCGAGAAGAAAAAAGAAAGTTCTTCTTTGTTTTAAGAAATGAAAAGCAAAACGATGTGGAAAGTGAGTGAAAATCTTTGGTGGTTGTGTAAAGGAAAAGAAGAAACGAAAATAAAGATGGAAGGAAAACGGAGATATTTGAAAAGAGAAAGTTTTCAGAAGAAAGGTTTTTTTTTTAGTATGATAGAAAGAGAAACCATGACTAACTAACATTCTAATTTACTAACTTAATACTCTCGTTGCGTGATGCATGCCTCATATGGATTCATCGGCAATGGTGTGTCTTGCTTTGCCAAGTCCTTATCTTATCCCATGTCGAAGGTGTTTCTCATCTAGGCTAGTTGCCTCCTTGAATCATTGGCTCCCTAAATAGATTTTCAACAGTGGAATAAGGATGGTCACTCTTAAAGATGCTAAGAAAACATACAAGAGTCATTAGTCCATCAAAGCTATAATAAAGCAAGCATGAAATAAGAAACTTGTATTGTAGTCATTGGCATAGCGAAGTGCTCCATCTTCATGTTCCATCAAGGCTCTTGTTCTAAAGACAAGGCTCTAAGTGAGGCTCACATGAATCATATGGAGGGGGAACATAGCATTTGCAAAGAATAAAAGCAACTCATCTTCATTGGAGGTAAGATAGACATGTAGTTTGCAAGACTAAAAAGAAGAACGCATCCAATGAATCATATAAAGTAGCAATCACCCAAGAGTTAGTAGTTAGTAAAATTAAAAGTTAGTTAGTCATGTTAATGAATTAGCTAGACATGGAAATAAAGAACAAGCAATAGTTCATTGTAGAAGTTAAATAGAAGGAGGTAAAAGCTTTAAAGAAAATAGTGCACTAGAACAAGAAAAGGTTGGAAGATTGAAAGCTTGATCCTTGTATTGCATAGTCACCGTCTCCAATTACAAAGGTCACTCACTCTCACTCTCTCTTTTCTGGATTCTAGAAGGAGAAAAAGAAAATTACATAAGAGACTAAAAGAAAAACCTAGAGAAACCCTAACAATTCCTCTATAAACAATGCTCTTTTCTCCTCCCTGATTACAGAGGCCCTAGGGGTCTATTTATAGTCTTCATGAGAAGAAGCCATCCCACTTCAGCCTCCGGATCAAACGCTGAAGTAACGGCCAAAAGATTGCCGCGGGTCCGCGGCATGTGCCGCGTTTCCGCGGCCGTTTCTTGGCCGCTACGCTAGCGGATTTTTGTGCCTTTCTGTTGTATCTCGTATCCTCATTGAATCTTCTAGAAACGGAGAATACGCTTCGGGAACTGTGCAGACCTAGGCTTCTTCTTGTGGGCTTCTAATTAATTCTTTAATTCCTCAAAAATCATAATTCTTGGGCCTCCTTCTCCATTAAACATTGGACCTGAAAAAAAGAGAGAAAAAAGCAATAAAAATCCAATATTTATTCAGATAAAGCATAGCATGGTGGTAAAAATTATGCATAAATGAACTCCAATCACACCTCATACCTAGCTTTTGCTCGTCCCTGAGCAAAATAAGTAAGAGAAAAATTCTAACTAAATTATTACACCACTTTCGTAGGTGACACGATTGCACTGAGCTCGTGCAACAAGCCTTTAAACCTCTAGGTTACCCTAGAGGAGGAGTGTTGTCTCCTGAGGGTTTTCAGCGGATTACACCCACAAAATCCCAAAGAAAAAGAAAAATGTTAGTGAAAAAGAGAAAGATTTTATTATGATCCATTTTCTTCAAGAATTTCGGTGATCTATTGGTTTCGAGTTACTCTAAACTTTTCCTTCTTTTTATAAGTTTCCATTTGAAATCTTGTTATCAACCTAGGTTAAGTTTCTAAGAATAGAGAGAAAACTGGATTTTTGCATCAGGCCTAACACATATACATATGTATGAGGAATTTTTCTTAGATTTTAGTTCATTTGTTCACATATATATATATATATATATTTATTTATTTATTTTTTTATGTTATTTTATATATTATATATCTACATTTTCTTAGCTTCATTAGGCTTTCTAGTTAACCCATGTAGCGAGCCTTTTACCGATGACTCCCAGACTAGATAGTCTTAGGGCACCAGATGAAGATAAATCCCTAAGGTTCAAGGTCTCGAGTAAACTAGGCCACGAATGCTAAGGACTCAACCACTTTTAGGCGTGACTGGTCATGCTTCTTAAGGCACAATCAACCAACTTAATTAGTGATCAAGTTTTATTTTTGATTTTTTTCTTTTTTTATATATATATTTATGTAAACAAAGTCACTAAGTCCTTGATTAATCCCTCAACCTGCAAATGTATATAGTGCTAAGAAAAAAAATTCAAAATCTAGCTATCTTTCCTATTCTTTTCTTTCTTAACCTAAAGATCTAATAAAATTTCTTATTTCGACTTATATTAAGAAATCTTAGCTTAGAATTTCCTTAATACCTAAGATCAAGTTAATTCTTTTTAAAAAATGGATCAATTTTTTTCTTTTTTTATAAGAAAAGAAAAACCTAGAATAAGTCTAGAAAAATTCTATGTTAGTATCTACCCACCCATACCTATCCCATGCATTGTCCTCAATGTATGAATTAATGCATAGATGTATGAAAAAGAAGACAGGGAAGGAACATACTACCTTAAGGTGGTGGTTCCGGTGGTGGTCTGATTGGTCCACGAAATGCGGCCAAATCGACTTTGCATGGAGTTCAGAGGAACCCACCAGAAATCTCTCTAATATAACCCACTAAAATGATGTATACATGAATGATTTTTATTAAATATTTGACCCCATCTAATTTCCAAATTCTATAATTGATTTCGGAGTCAATTTTGTCAACTGCCTTGTCCCAAAATGGAGTGTGAAAAGATAGAATAATTGACTTGGACTTAGGAAGTACGGGAACTAATACCGACTCAGGAAAGTGACTTAAGTCAAGTAAAGGTTCAGGAGTCGAGATTGGTTCGGGAAGTGGGTCCAAATCAAGAAGTTGAAACTCAAGTTCACGTTCATTTTCCCACAATGGAATGTGACTTAATATTGGTTATTCAAGTTCAAGAATGACAGGTGTGGAAATCAAAATTGACTCTAAAATTTTACTCAAATCGGGTAACAAAACATGAGTCAATATTGATTCGGGAATTTGAACTGGATCACAAATTTGAGAATCTAGGTCAACTTTCTCATTGAGTTCAATTTCATAAAAATGAGAACTTGCCAATTTGTCAATGGGACTTTTAAAAGTGTGAAATTGGTCAAGTTCAATATGATGATCATCAAAGATGGGTGATTCAATTTCATTATGAATTGGCATAGGATCCAATGTTGACTCGGAAAAAAGATTAAGAAGTAGAATTGAATCACTAAGTTAAGGTTCATGATCATATTCATTCTCAAGTTCGATTTCAGGAAAGGGATAACTTGCCAAACTGTCAATGTCATTTTCAAAATTTAGAGTTTGGGCAAGTTCAAATGATTGTTCTGAAATGGAACCTTGTTTTTCAAAACAACATGACTCTTCAGCTCTAACAGAATGGTTAATGATATCAGAACTGGCCAAACGGTGAGAACGTAGAGTTTGGACCATCATATTTATGTCATGATTACGAGCATTTTGAGCCTGAGTCATGGCTTCAAGCATCTTTTCATAGTTGATAAGTTCATCGTTTTGTTGCGATTGGTCTTGAAAAGATGAAGTGTTGTTTTGAAACTGGTGGTAAAATTGTGAGTCCATCAGATTTTGTGATTGTTATTTGGACTTACGCATACTCATTTCCAAAATTGATGGTTTTCTATTTTGGACTGGTGGAACAGAGTATGAGTCTTGGAAATATTGTGGACAAGGTGAATAAGGAGGACAAGTTGGTTGAAAATTAGATTTGGGGGAGGTGAATCCCTACTAACTCTGTGAAGAGTTGAAATTATTCTAGAAATTATGGTTATAAGATTGGGAGCATGGGTTATATTAATTCGGATAAGGCCAATCCAGCACACTATGTTGGTTAAAGTTATGATATGCCGGGTTAGTAATATCAGAAAAAGAGGTTGGTGTGTAATATGGATTACTATTGAAATTGGAAAAATTGTTATTATAAGCCATATCACACAATAAAATACAAACAAAGGGAAAAAACAAACAAATAAGAAAACAAATAAAAAGAAAAAAAATCTAAACTAAGTTAGGGTAGACCTATGACCTAGACGACTCCTAACTGATTAGACTGTCCACGGGAGGTATAATGCAGAGTTTGACCACAAGCTAATCAGGCAGGTCAGGGCAAGATTGGTGGGAGGTTATTCATCAAAGACGTTCCTTAATTAAGTAACCACCAACCTTCGGGCTTTCGGCCCTTAATCCCCTTCCTAGACACTGATTTGGCAGAAGTCAAATTCCAACACCTTTCTCCTGTAGGATAATCTCCTAATTGAGTCCGAGATGTCCCTAGGGCCAACGTCTACTCATTTTTAGTTAGGCTTGGGATTGTGAGTGCTTGGAATCTGATTTTTGGGCCAAGAAAGGGTGATTAAATCCCCACCTTATCTTATTATTGGGTGGTGCCCTTAAGATCAGTTTGTGCAAGTGTACAAGATATTCAAACAAGATTCACTCAAAGCGATGTAAATCAACCAAGAGATGAGTCCTATTCTAAATGCAATGTGAACGTACCTTGCTCCAGCACTCTTCAATAGTAAAGTAAATGAATTGAAAAGACACGTGCCTAAAATGCAAACGTCTAATCAATTTTTGAACTTTTTCAACAAATATTTTACTTTTGGTTTATTAGCAGGCTCCTGGTGATGGCATACAAGAAATAAAGTTTGCAGAAAACTATAATTTTGTAAAGCAAGCAACCCTGTAAAAAGCCAGTCAGTAGTGAACTCCTTTTTGCCACGGATCGGCGACCAGAGCCGAGGAAACGCGGCAATCCAGAGGGTGCTTGGTCTCTGCTTTCTAGAATAGAGGCCCAAGATCGCTTATATATTACTGCATTCTTTTTTCCTGCTTTCCCTGACCTTTAACCTGCAACAGAGAAGAAAAATTCGTTTTAGTTCCAAAAATTCAATAAAAACCGTTACCCTCCCCGGCAACGGCGCCAAAAATTAGTTCGGAAGGATTAATTGTATTGAGAAAGGGTTTAGAGTAAACCATTGATGTCCGTGTACCAATGATCAAGAACTTCGAATGTATATGCAGGTTCACTTTACTCCTTCCGAATCACCATTCGTAGCATAAGCTAGGACGGGTCGTATCCGCAGGGAGGGTTAGCAATAGAAGCATTCAAGGTCTTTATATTGAAATCTTCAAGAAGAAAAATGAAAGTTCTTCTTTGTTTTAAGAAATGAAAAGCAAAACGATGTGGAAAGTGAGTGAAAATCTTTAGTGGTTGTGTAAAGGAAAAAGAAGAAACGAAAATAAAGATGGAAGGAAAATGGAGATATTTGAAAAGAGAAAGTTTTTAGAAGAAAGGTTTTTTTATTTTAAGTATGATAGAAAGAGAAGTTATGACTAACTAACATTCTAATTTACTAACTTACTACTCTCGTTGGGTGATGCATGCCTCATATGGATTCATCGGCAATGGTATGTCTTGCTTTGCCAAGTCCTTGTCTTGTCCCATGTTGAAGGTGTTTCTCATATTGGCTAGTTGCCTCCTTGAATCATTGGCTCCCTAAATAGTTTTTCAACAGTGGAACAAGGATGGTCACTCTTAAAGATGCTAAGAAAACATACAAGTGTCATTAGTCCATCAAAGCTATAATAAAGCAAGCATGAAATAAGAAACTTGTAATGTTGTCATTGGCATAGCGAAGTGCTCCATCTTCATATTCCATCAAGGCTCTTGTTCTAAAGACAAGGCTCTAAATGAGGCTCACATGAATCATATGGAGGGGGAACATAGCATTTGCAAAGTATAAAATGCAACTCATCTTCATTGGAGGTAAGATAGACTTGTAGTTTGCAAGACTAAAAAGAAGAACGCATCCAATGAATCATATAAAGTAGCAATCACCCAAGAGTTAGTAGTTAGTAAAATTAAAAGTTAGTTAGTCATGTTAATGAATTAGCTAGACATGGAAATAAAGAACAAGCAATAGTTCATTGTAGAAGTTAAATAGAAGAAGGTAAAAGCTTTAAAGAAAATAGTGCACTAGAACAAGAAAAGATTGGAAGATTGAAAGCTTGATCCTTGTATTGCGCTGTCACCGTCTCCAATTACAAAGGTCACTCACTCTCACTCTCTCTTTTCTGGATTCTAGAAGGAGAAAAAGAAAATTACATAAGAGACTAAAAGAAAAACCTAGAGAAACCCTAACAATTCCTCTATAAACAATGCTCTTTTCTTCTCCCTGATTACAAAGGCCCTAGGGGTCTATTTATAGTCTTCATGAGAAGAAGCCATCCCACTTCAGCCTCCGGATCAAACGCTGAAGTAACGGCCAAAAGATTGCCGCGGGTCCGCGGCATGTGCCGCGTTTTCGCGGCCTTTTCTTGGCCGCTACGCCAGCGGATTTTTGTGCCTTTCTGTTGTATCTCGTATCCTCATTAGATCTTCTAGAAACGGAGAATACGCTTCGGGAACTGTGCAGACCTGGGCTTCTTCTTGTGGGCTTCAAATTAATTCTTTAATTCCTCAAAAATCATAATTCTTGGGCCTCCTTCTCCATTAAACATTGGACCTGAAAAAAGAGATAAAAAAGCAATAAAAATCCAATATTTATTCAGATAAAGCATAGCATGGTGGTAAAAATGATGCATAAATGAACTCCAATCACACCCCCATACCAAGAAAGCTATAGTGACACCTCAACTCTTAATCTAGAGAAAGCTTAAGGAAATAGTCCAGAACCCTTCACCGAGAATTCGGCTACACTCTTGTGTTATACTTTGTGTGTTTGCGCAATAGTTTTTTAGCTTGCATAATTAGTTTTAATTCCGTATTTGTTTTGCATTAGATTAGCTTGTCACCTATTCACCCCCTCTCTAGGTGACCTAAAAGTGGTATCAGAGCTTGGTCCTCTTGATTTGGGTCTAACAACCTTGAGTTAAAGATTCTATTTTAGCTAATCACAATATTTTATATACACACAAATAAATTGAAAGTACACCTAGAGGGGGGTGAATGAATAGGTGTAAGGCTAATCTAATGACAAATAATGCAGAATTAAAAATTAAATGCAACAAACTTAGTGTAATCAAAGAATGTAGCTGAATTCCCGGTGAAGGGCTCTGGACTATCTCCTCTAAGTTCCTCTAAATAAGTGTTGAGGTGCTATGTAAAGCTCTCTTGGTTTAACACAAGTGAGGCACACAAACAAACTATACCAAGCATATAAGTATGAATAAAAAAATATGAATCAATGCAAGGCACAAAATAAGAGAGAGTTTAGAGAAAGTGGATCAAACGCAAACATCAAGATATGTTTCGAGGTTCGAGCACCCAGCTCTACGTCCCCGCCTTCACACAGAAGGATTTCCACTAACTCGTCCACACAGGACTTCCCACACAGGGAACCTCCACTGAGGATTTGGGTAAATACAAACCGGGAGTACACAACTCCTCTCTCCAATAATACAACCTCTCACTAGAGGCAAGGCTCAACACAAATCACCTCTACACTTAGAGGGATAGGCACTTAGCCAAACAATGATCAACCTCTCACTAGAGAGATTAGGCTCAAAGCCACACAACCACAATCACCTCACACTTGAGGGATTCCAACTCAATCACCTCTCACTAGAGGGATACAAACACCACTTCCACAATCACCTCTCACTAGAGGGAAATCAACACAATCACTTCTCACTAGAGGGATATCACAAAGTATGGAAGGTTTACAACACTTGGTCGTTTGCACAACCACAAACCAATTTTTTCCATAAAATAGATCCTAATAGATAGGATAGATAAATAAGCTCAAGTGTGAGAAAATAAACAGTTTGGAAATAAAAACACAAAGAAAAACTCTTAGGAAAACTTTTAGGATATAATGGAAATGAAGAACAAAAACCAATCCCAAAGACTTCTCTTTTCTTTGATTTTTCCAACCCTTTAAAACAAAATAAAGATCAAATCTTTTGGCTCTAAAACTCTTTTAAAAACTTGTATTTAAACATTAGATAGAATGAGAATTTTGCTCTTAAAAAACTTATCCAAAACAGCCAAAGATATGGGGTATTTAGCCCCAAAACAAATCTGCCCGTTGGCAGCAGGAAAGGGCAATTTTGCCCTTCCAGTCGACCGCCCGGTCGACCGGCCCAACAATCATTTTTATGACCGTTGTGCCTCCGGTCAATCGCCCGGTTGACCGGGACTAGATACAGAGAGCAGCAGCTCTCTGCCGGTCGACCGGCCGGTCGATCAGGGCCATTTTCAGAGAGCAGAGCTCTCTGGACGGTAGACCGCCCGGTTGACCGGCCTACCAGCCTAGGCTGCGTGAACGTCGGTCGACCGGATCGGTCGACCGACTTCTGCCTCGGTCGACCGGTCCGGTCGACCGGCAGACAGCCAGGTCTAAACTTTAAGGGATTGAAAACTTGTCTTTTTGCCTTTGATTTAATCCCATAAAATCACATAAATTCCACAAAAATTAGTTCTTATTAGATCTTTGAAATACAAATATGTGAGACTAAAATTGAACACATATTATAAACAATTTGAACCATTTTTGTGTTCTTGAAATTTTTCCTTAAACCAAAATCCGTATTTTCTAAAACTAGGATTTTTGAAATGGAAAACCGTTTTCTCCAAAACTCATGTAAATACAAAAACATGATATAGAAACAACTTTTAAGCATGTTGTATATGGATAGAATTCAATATACATAAAAGATATTATATCTATGTTTTTGACATGAAATCTAAAAATAAGTTTTGTTTAAATATAAAACTCCAAACTCATGAAATAGACAATCAAAATAAGTTTTTCTAAATAGATGAAGTATAGATGTATATAGAGAAAATCTAATATACATTAAACCATGTAAACTTGTTTTGATTCTATCTATTCATGAAAACAATATGAAAAACCGAAACCGGTTAAACCGAAAATAAAACATGATACTTTAAAACAAGTGTGTGTATGTGAACTTAAACATATCAACACTATCTAATCTTTACAATGATCTAAACATTCTAAACTAAACAAACCGAGGTCTTCTTGTAGAACTCCGACTCCAAGTCGACTCGATCCAAAACAAGATCCAACGAGCTTGACTCCAACCGAGTGCTAGATGCGATCTTGACGCGCGAGCTCTTGAATCCCACGTGAAAGCCTCAAAAACTCCTTTGTTAAAGCTAATCACCTACTAATATATTTATCAAATATCTGAAACTAAATATCACAAGATTATTAGTAAACAATAACTACATGAGTTAATCATTATCAAAACTAGAGTGAAGGGCCTCTGGGCCAATAATTTCCCCTTTTGATGATGACAAAACTCATAGAGTTATATATGCATGGATTAAAGTTAAGCTTCATAGAAGCTCCCCCTTAACTCATGCATAACAATAAACAATAAAGATATGTCATGAATGCTCAACATAAATATGCATAAATATGATATTTGATATCAATGAAATAAACATGCTCTTGATACCAACAAAAAATGCTCTTGATATCAATGGTAAAAGATAACAAATTAAACAAACATGCATATATAAAAACTCCAAATTTCTCTCCCCCTTTTTGTCAATTCATCAACAAAGGGGTACAAACATTAAAGACATAAATAATATTTTTCTTCCTTTTTGAATAAATCAAAACAATAAAGGTGTATATGCTATATACATTCATGAAGAGGAGAGACGTGAAGTTAACTCCCCCTGCATACATGCATTTACATGAAAAGAGATAACTAAACCCTAGTCACATAACACACAATATACAATGTATAAAAGGAGATGTGAAGCTCCTCCTACACACGTGTAAGACATAGAGAAGAGCGGTCAAGCTCCTCAATATGAGATACACTCAACATGAATCTATATATAGAGAAGGTGTTAAGCTCCCCTTGCATATAAGCAATACATATCAAAACTTTTGATACCAAATTATGATACCAATTGAAAATAAATAAAAATTTTAAGATACCAAACGATACCAATTGAAAATATCTTCTAAACTTTTTGTTGGCCCAATGGCCTTCCACTCTAGTTTTGATGATGATCAACACTCATATAGTTATGTTTACTAATATTCTTGTGTTTCTAAGTTTCAGATCATTAACAGGATATTAGTTGGTGATTAGCTTCAACAAGGTGTTTAGAAGCTATTCATGTTGATTCCGGTGCCAAAGCTGAAAGATCATACCTTTGCACTTGGAGAATCACGGAGTTTTGGAGCAAGTCTACTTGAAGATGAAGATCGTCAAGAAGACTTAGGTATCTAGTTTAGAGTTTGTGTTTTAGATCCATATTTGTAAAGCTTAGTTTAGTTGATATGCTCAAGTGCACAAATCACACACGTTTTATGATTGAGTTTTGGTTTTCATGAATAGTTTATCAAAACAAGTTTAAATTGATATATGTATAGTTGCTTCATTCTATACATGCATGCTTAATTTTTTTAAACAAACTTATTTTGACTATCCTATTCATGTTTTGGAAAATTCTAGTTTGATAAAATACAAGTTTTGTTTTTGATAAAATTGGCAAGACACAAAAATGAATTGATATGATTGATATATGTCTTGAAATTTTTATCACAAGTTTGGTTATCAAAGTAAAATGATAAAACAAGTTTTAGGAAAACATATTTTTAGAAAAACAGTTTTTATTGTGATTAAAACTATTTTTTAGATTTACTGTGAATTTATGGGATTTTTATTGAGTGAAAAGACCTATTTTCAAATCCCGTATCTGTGCAGAACTGAGGACTGGCTGACAGGCCAAGTCGGTCGACCGGACCGGTCGACCGCACCAAGGGCCGGTCGACCGGGCCGGTCGACCGACGTGCACAGACGTGTACGTCTGTTAGGCACAGACACGGTCGACCGGGACGGTCGACCGAGATGAGAGTTCTGCTCTCAGGATGTTTCGGTCGACCGGGCCGGTCGACCGCTATTGCCCAACGGTCACATTTTTGACCGTTGGCGGTCGACCGGGCCGGTCGACCGATGCCTGTCAGAGCTGCCAGCTCAGCCTAACGGCTAGTTTTGTATAGGGGCTATATAAACCCCATCTCTTTGGGGATTTTGGCCAAGTTTTTTAAGAAGAAAAATTTCTGGTTTCTAGAGGTTTTAAAACAAGTTTTCAAAAGTGTTTGGGGCTTTAATTCTTCAATCTTTATTGTTTTAGGTTTTTGGAAAAATCAAAGAAAAGAATATTTTGGGAGATTTGTCTTGGTTTTCATTCTATATCTTTTGCAAGGATTTTCCCAAGTGATTTTCTTTGTTGCTAGTTTTCCAAACACCTAGTTTTCCACACTTGAGCTATCTTCTATCCTAAACTATTAGGATCTTTGTTTTGTGGAAAAAGAAAGAAAAAGAGAGTTTGTGGTTTTGAACCACTTGTTGTAAACCCTCCTTTATTTGTTGTATCCCTCTTCGGTAGAGGTGATCGGAGTGGTATTGGTTTGCTCCCTCTTAGGTAGAGGTGGAGTTTGGTTGTGAGCCTCTTCGGTAGAGGTGTGTGGATTAGTTGTTGTATTGGCTACGGGCCTAACCCCTCGGTTGTGAGGAGGTTGTTGTTTGAGAGAGGAGTTTGGTACTCCTAGTGTTGTAAGAAATCCTCTTCGGTAGAGGTTCCCTCGGTGGGAGTTGAGATAGTGGAAATCCTACACGGTGGTGTAGGCGGGGATGTAGAGCAAGGTGCTCGAACCTCGAAACAAATCTCGTTGTTTGCGATTGCTCCCATTGTCTCTCTAACTCTCTCTCATTTACTTTGTGCAAAGCATCATACTTCATCATCATATCATACTTGCTTGTGTTGAGCATTGATTCATTCATATCTTATACATTGCTTGTGTTGCCTTGCATATTTTATATTGCAATTCATTCTTATATGCTTGGCTTGATTGTGTGTATTTCATATTGCTTGGATTGCTTGTGTGTGTGTGCCTAACTTATACTCATCCAACAAGAGCTTCACATAGCACCTCAACCCATTTCAAGGGGAATCAAGGGGAGTTAGTCCAGAGCCTCGCAAGGGGAATTCGGCTACACTTGTTGAATTGTATTAGTTTGTGCATAATTTGCATTAGCTTCCGCATTTAGCGCACTTAGTTTTGCAATTAGTTTTTAGATTAGCATTTACACCTATTCACCCCCCCTCTAGGTGTTTTTCACTTTTGATACCAATGGAAAATGAAACATTGTATGTTTTGATACCAATTGAAATATATATGTATATTGTAAATCATGACGCCAATTGTAAACATTTTGTAATTTTGATACCAAAAGAGAATATTTTATAATTTTGATATCAATTGAAAGTGAAAAGAAAATATTTTTATTTAAACATAACTTATTTCAATATAGATACCAATTTAAAATGAAATATAATACCAATTAAAAAACAAACCAACTATTTGGTTAAACATTTCATTTTGCAATAAAGATACCAATTTTTAGAATAAAGCCAATTTAAGATTTTTGATACCAATATTGAAAATTGTTAGCATATTCCAAATTAAAATATTTTTCATTAAGAGCATAGGAAACCAATTGAAAAATAATATACCAAATAAAATCATTAAGGAGTAAATCAAGCTTAGCATAAACATATTTTGTGCTTTAAGATGTAAAGATATAGTAAGCACAATCAAATCATATATATGTATGAAAAAGTAAATACCAATAGAAATTGATACTTTTTGAAGTTTTGAAACATACATATATAAAAAATCAAAGATGAGTATACAACTATGAAAATATCAATTGGGATACCAACTGAAAATATGATGAGGATCAAGTGTATAACTCATACTACCTCCCACCCTACCATGCACTTGTTTAAATAGATTTTCAATTAAGAGCATACAAGGCATGGTCGCCCATCCAACCGCCCTTAGATGGGTAAGGGCTTTCAAAAATAAATTTGAAAATAAGTTTAGCATATTTGAAAACTCTACCAAAAGAAGAATATGAACTAGTTATATGATAAAATTGTAAAACTAGTACGAAATCCTTAAAGTAAGGAATAAAAAAGAATATATTCCATGAAAAATATATAAGTCACACGATCATCAACACTCAAAATCTATAAAGCACATATCATACTCATGAAAACAAAGTCATGAGAAAACATTAAGTAATGTGAGTGTATAAGAGTTATGTGAAAAATATAATCATGAAAATAGGCAATAAGGCTCAATGTGAAATTCCTCAAAAAAAATTTAATTTTCATCAAAATAATACTAACTCCAAGGCATATGTATGTTGGGTCAAAACTAAAGGTATACATACATATCCAAACGCAATTAAGTCTATAAAGGGATTTTACATGAAAGGCAAATGACTGAAGGGTATATATGTATATTCAATAGTTTTGGCAAAATTAACATATACATGAGGTTAAACACATATTAATGAAAATATATCCAAAAATAGGGAATACAAGTCTAAATGCATGAATCATCAAAACTAGACTATACTAGTACATCTAATGGGTATAAATGTGCAATGTAGCATGAACATATAATAATTAATTTGTGACTCACTAGTTGTACAAGTATTGACACAAGTTTTAATGAATACTACATCTTAACATGTAATCAAAAACATGAAGTGCAAAATGAAAACATAAATCAATAAGATTATTATGTAAATGCACATGTCTTAGATTTATGATATACACAATAGTTAAACTAAAATGAGAACACAAGAAAATATAGATCCATATAAACATGGGTATATCTCAAATACTAATCATGTATATCACAAGCCTAATTATTATGGCATTTAACATAGTAATCAAAACTTGCTAAAAATCAATAATCATAAAAGCATGTAAACTAAATGGGAGTTAGAGATCGTTACCAAAACCATGAGGGCAAATTTCTAGGTCTCTAAACCAAGATGGTCCTCCCACCAAACTTCCCTTGAAAGTGATGCATCCAAAATAGTCACCGTTAAGCTCACGCATCCACCTCAAGGCACTATCACTCTCACGTCAAGTGAGAGCCCACACCTACACAAATACCATAGGGGTGAATTTTGGTACTCAAACTCTATTGGTCCATGAGGGTTAGCACCTTTCCTAACCCAAACAAATCTATTTGCTAAATTTACATTATGTACTCTATCATAACAAAACTTAGCAAGGTGGCCCTTACGTCCACAATGTGTATAAGTGTACACATGAGCATACATGGTGTTGTGTGTATGAACGTGAGAAGCATGTGTATGTCGTAGTTTGTGTGCATGCATAGGAGGAACATGTTTCTTTCAAAACATAGGTTCCAAACGTGTGTGGTTCAAGGCACATTGGCTCAAAGTGGAGCCCAAACAATCAACACTCTTCTTTAACAAACATATATCATTATCAATAATAGAAGAAGAGGTGGTGCATGCTATGGATACACTAGGTGGTGAGACTATACTAGCATGGCAAACATGAGAATCTAAATTATTTTTCAAAGAAATATTTTTCTTAGAAACCAAATCCAATTCCTTTGAAATAGAAGCAATTTTATTTTTTAAAGTTTCATTTTCTTTTACAACAAAATCAAGTTTTGAAGATAGAACTTTATTTTTCTTCAAAACTTCATTACAATCATTTTTATTTTTCAAAATCTTGTTTTCATTTAAAACAAGTTCAAGTTGGGATTTCAATGAGTCACGTTCATTTGAAATCTCAACCTTCTCTTGCAAAACAACATCAAGTTTAGAAGATAAATTTTTATTTTCTTCTATTAGTGTAAAACTTTTCTTTTTCAAAAGTTTATATTTTTCTAACAATTTTTCACAAACAATTGATAGTTCTTCATTCAATGCATCAGGATCAACATAATCATCACTTGAAGAACTAGCACAATCATCTAGTTGAGTTTCCGAATTTACCTCAAGGGAGTCATTCCCTTGGACCATGAAGCAACGTTGGTCGGACTCTTCTCCACTAGATTTCTCCTCCTCATTGATTTGCGTTTATAGCTCGGGAGATGTCAAAATGTTCCACACTGCAAAGGCGGAATCACAATAAGAAATCATTTTTAAATATTCTTTACTAAGTGATTTTCTAAGTGCCTCGAGGGCTTGTGCATTGGCCTCTAAATGCTTGCTATTACAAAGGTAAAATTTCTTGCTAATGGCAAGGTAAACTTTCCAACCTATGGCTTTTAAATGCCAACTCATCATAACCTTCCATATATCAATTTTAGAGATATCAAACATAGGAGGGTTATCCATGAGTGCAAACTATATGTGTGCAAATGCAAATGATAGATTAACAACCAAGATCTCACTCCGAGGTGGTTAAACATAATATCAGGAGCGTAACCTCTGATACCAATTGAAAGTACACTTAGAGGGGGTGAATAGGTGTAAGGCTAATCTAATTACAAATAATGTGAAATTAAAAACTAAATGCAACACACTTAGTGTAACCAAAGAATGTAGCCGAATTTCTAGTGAAGGGCTCTTGACTATCTCTTCTAAATTCCTCTAAATAAGAGCTGAGCTGCTATGTAAAACTCTCTTGGTTTAACACAAGTGAGGTACACAAACAAACATTACCAAGCATATAAGTATGAATGAACAATATGAATCAATGCAAGGCACAAAATAAGAGAGAGTTTAGAGAAAGTGGATCAAACGCAAACATCAAGATATGTTTCGAGGTTCGAGCACCCAGCTCTACGTTCCCGCCTTCACACAGAAGGATTTCCACTAACTCGTCCACACAGAACTTCCCATACAGGGAACCTACACTGAGGATTTGGGTAAATACAAATCGGGAGTACACAACTCCTCTCTCTAACAATACAACCTCTCACTAGAGGCAAGGCACAACACAAACCACCTCTACACTTAGAGGGATAGGCACTTAGCCAAACAATGATCAACCTCTCACTAGAGGGATTAGGCTCAAAGCTACACAACCACAATTACCTCACACTTGAGGGATTCCAAGTCAATCATCTCTCACTAGAGGGATACAAATACCACTTCCACAATCGCCTCTCACTAGAGGCATATCAACACAATCACCTCTCACTAGAGGTATATCACAAAGTATGGAAGGTTTACAACACTTGGTGGTTTCCACAACCACAAACCAATTTTTCTCACAAAATAGATCCTAATAGATAAGATAGATAGATAAGCTCAAGTGTGAAAAATAAAGAGTTTGAAAATCAAAAACATAAAGAAAAACTCCTGGAAAAACTTCTAGGATATAATGGAAATGAAGAACAAAAACCAATCCCAAAGACTTCTATTTTCTTTAATTTTTCCAACCCTTTAAAACAAAATAAAGATAAAATCTTTTGGCTTTAAAACTCTTTTAAAACTTGTATTTAAACACTAGATAGAATGAGAATTTTACTCTTGAAAAACTTATCCAAAACAACCAAAGATATGGGGTATTTATAGCCCCAAAACAAATCTGCCCGTTGGCAACAGGAAAGGGCAATTTTGCCCTTCCGGTCGACCCCCGGTCGACCGGCCCAATAGTCATTTTTATGACCGTTGTGCCTCCGGTCGACCGCCCAGTCGACCGGGACTGGATACAGAGAGTAGCAGCTCTCTGCCGGTCGACCGGTCGGTCGACCGGGGCCATTTTCAGAGAGTAGAGCTCTCGGTCAGTCGACCGCCTGGTCGACTGGCCCACTGTTGACACTTAAAAAAGACAAGATTCTTATTGGTCCGAACAATGTCTAAACTTGTTGACATTTACAAAAGACAAGTGTCAGACGAGCTGAAGACCAGTTTTCACCCATCTCTGAGGGACAAGGAAGCAACTTGGACTCCACTGATCCAGCAAGCAGACAGTGAACCCGGATTGTTTCTAAACAGACCTCAGCAGGTCTAAGATGCTAGCACTTAGCATCGCATGAGCCCAAAGGGATAGCCTCGCTTGAGAGGCTAATATCACTCGACTTCGCCTCGAAGCCATTCGAAGCCTCGCCAGGAAGCTAACTCGCAACTTCGCCACAGAGGACTTCCAGCTCCGCCAAAGGGTTTCTTTCGGACTTCGCCAGAAGCTGCCTCTAGCTCCGCTATGAGCTCAATGCGGGCAGCTCCGCCATTGGTCTGCTATGGTCAACCTTTGACAAATCAAATCTCCGGATGAGATCGGATCCAATCAGATCAAATCCAATCAAGATCAAATCAGAGATCAAATTGGGCAGTTGATTGCCACAATCTCTTGACTCTCCTAAAACGAGTAAGAAGATCAGGGAAAATCTTCCAAAGATATGGAAAGGATCAAGAAGATCAACCGACCTGCCAATTCTAGCTTCGCAGAAGCTGATCTTAGCCTCGCAGCAAGGCTACTTTCCGGATTCAAACAGATTCGATTCAATCTGTTTCTATATTTTCAAAGGACGATCTCCAGAAATAGGGCTGGATTTTCTGAGAAGACTCCACAAGCAGAGACTTCTTCAAAAAGCACCGTGTGCTCTCGAATTCAGAGATCTTTTAGAGAATTGCTTTCTCTATCTAGGGTGTTGATATCCTAACGTCGTCCTTCCTCTCAAGGAATCTCCGGAACCAGGCGAGAAGGAATTCCTAATTGAAGGTGATTTTGAGAAGCAGCAAGAGGGTTCTACCAACCTTCTATTCTCTGATTCCCGGAACCAGGCGAGAAGGGAATCTCATCGCTCGCATCGTCAAAGGGACAAAGTGGTTGATTGGTCACTAATGTTGCATATTTAATATCATATTTTCATACCTATTTTAGAATAAAACTTTGCATTGTCTTAATTAATTGCTTAATTTATTTGCAGGCCCATTCTTTAAGGAGATGAAGAGAAATGAGCCCAAAGCCCACCAAAATTCTGAATTAAATCAGAATTAATTCACACTCACTAAATCAGGGAAAAATTAAGAGGTTGAAAACTGGTTGAGAAGAATCCTCTCAGAATCGATCGGTTAAAGCAAAGATCAAGGGATGAGATGAAGCAAGTTTGATTCAGATTCTAACTGGATACATTTTAGTATTCGAATCATAACTTTTGCTACAGAATCTCAATTCTGATGATTCAAGATGATCCAGAAAGCAGACTTACAGAGCTACAACTCTTATATTGATCATTATCTCTAATTCTGTTATTTGATAAGTGATATTCAGCAATCAATATGCCAACAAACTGCAGATCAGAACTGAATATCCACCTCAAATCAAGTTTGAAGATAAGGGGAGTTCAAAAATTGCTAGATTTACTTATCTTCACACTCCTCTACCCTCTCCATTTCTCCTATAAATACCTTCACTCAAAGGCAAAAGGGACGACCATGCAGAGATAGGAATTTAGCCTAGTTTTCATTTCTTAGTTTAGGTTTTTAGTCTTTCTTCTCATGTAATTTTAGTTTTCATTTATGTAATTCAGAGGAGATCGACTTTCATCGAAGAACAAGACTGAAGCTAGAGCTGGAGTGACACCGGTGTAAGACTTATTTCTTTTCTTTGATTGTAATGAAATCAAATCGATGTTCTTTTTGTGTATGTACTTCTTTTTAGTCTTCTTCTTCTTCTTTTCTATTTTACCTTTCTTTTTGGTACAACTGTCTTCCAAGTGAGTCTAAAAGCATCGAAAGAGCCTTGCCTTTGCGAGTGCCACCGATAGCTCATGACGATGGAAATGTGAGTCTCTCTGTATCATTTCATGCTTGCGTATCTTGATGATGTAATGTGGAAGAGACCAACATTCGACTCTTATGGGCTATGCGCTGCTTGCCTCCAATTCAAGGTAACATTGAAGCTAAAAACTCAAGGTAAGCTTTTGGTGAAAAGAAGGTAAGTAACTCTTTTATTTCTTTCTTTCATTTTTGTAAATTAAATCACCATCTCTTCAAAATCACTCTTTTTTTTTCCACTTCATTTGTACATATTCGCTTCATTATGTTCTGATTTTTTCCACCTTCTTCATCTTCCATTTTCTTCTAACTTTAATATAACTTTCTTTTTCATTTTCATAACTAAAAACAGAGAAGAACCTTCGTTTTATTTTCTTAAAGGATTTCAATAAAGAACTGTAACGCTTCCATCGCAAAACCCTCCTTGTGGATCACGACCCGCATAGCCACTTGCTATAGCGGAAGAATTGAGCACTTGCACAAGTTTATTTTTAAGTGCAGGTTTAGTCTCAATCAAAATTTGGCGCCGTTGCCGAGGAGGGTAAAACGGTTTTTATTGAAATCTGAATTTTTATTGCAAATTTTTTAGAACTAAACGAATTTTCTTCTCTATTGCAGGTTACAGGGCAAGCAAAGCAGAAAATTATTATTGCAGTGACATACAAGTGGCCTTGGGCCTCTGTTCCAAAAAGCAGAGACCAAGGGCCCTCTGAATTGCCGCGTTTCCACGGCAAAAGCCGTGGATCCGCGGCAAGGAAGAGTTGACTACTAACAGCTTTTTGCAGGGCTGCTTAGTTTAAAAAAATTCTAGTTTGCTGCAACTTTAATTTTTCTTATATGCCATAACATAAGCCTGCTAATAATCAACAGTAAAATATTTGTTGAAAAGATAAAAAAATTGATTAGACATTTGCATTTTAGGCACGTGTCTTTTTAATTCCTTTATTTTTTACTGTTGAAGAGTGCTGGAGCAAGGTACGTATGCATTGCATTTAGCATAGGACTCACTTCTTGGTTGTTTATATCGCTTTGAGTGAATCTTACATATCTTGTACACTTGCACAAAATTATTTTAAGGGCATTAACCCATAACAAGATAAGGTGGGGATTTGATCACCCTTCCTTAGCCCAAAAATCAGATTCCAAGCACTCACTAACCCAAGCCTAACTAAAATTGAGTAGACGTTGGCCCTAGGGACATCTCGGACTCAATTAGGAGATTATCCTAAGGGGGAAAAATGTTAGAATATGACTCCTGCAAAATCAGTGTCTAGGAAAGGGATTGAGGGCCGAAAGCCCGAAGGTTGGTGGTTATTTAATTAAGGAACGTCTTTGACGGAAAACCTCCCACCAACCTTGCCCTGACCTGGCTGATTAGCTTGTGGTCAAAGTCTACATTAGACCTCCCGTGGACAGTCTAATCACTTAGGAGTCGTCTAGGTCATAGGTCTACCCTAACCTATTTAGAAATTTTTCTTTTATTTGTTTGTTTATTTGTTTGTTTTTCTTTGTTTGTATTCTATTGTGTGATATGGACTATAATAATAATTTTTTCAATTACAATAATAATCCATATTACACACCGACTTCATTTTCGGATATTACCAACCCAGCATATCATAACTGTGACCAACCTAGTGTGCCGGATTGGTCTTATCCGAATCAATATGACCCATACCCCCCATCTAATAACTATAATTTTCATAATGATTTCAAATCTTCACCGAGTCAGTGGGGATTCACCTCCCCCGAGCATGATTTTCAACCACCTTGTCCTTCTTCTCCACCTAGTCCACAATATTTTCAAGATTCATACTCAGTTCCACCCGTCCAAAATAGGAAACCATCAATTTTGGAAATGAGTATGCGTGAGTCCAAACACAAATCCCCAAATCTGATGGACTCACAATTTTACTACCACTTCCAAGACAATTCTTCATCTTTTCATCAAAACAATGAACCTATCAACTATGAAGAGATGCTTGAAGCCAAGACTCAGGCTCAAAGCACTCGTAATCGTGACATAGATATGATGGTCGAATCTCTACGTTCCCACCGTCCTGTTGTCACTTACCATTCTGTTAGAGCCGAAGAGTCATGTTGTTTTGGAAATCAAGATTCTATTTCAGAACAACCATGTGAACTTGCCCAAACTCCAAATTTTGAAAAAGATATTGATAGTTTGGCTAGTTTTCCTTTTCCTGAAATAGAACTTGAAAATGATTATGATCCTGAACCCCAACTTAGTGATTCAATTCTATTTCCTGATTCGATTATGACTCCGGTATCTTCACCTGACTTCAATCTTTTCCCGGAGTCAACATTGGATCCTGTACCAATTCATAAAGAAATTGAATCACCTATCTTTTAGGATCATGTTGAACTTGACCAACTTTACACTTTCGAAGATCCTATTGACAAATTGGCAAGTTCTCAATTTTTTGATATTGAACTCAATGAGATATGTGACCTAGATTCTCACATATGTGATCCAGTTCAACTTTCTGAATCAATATTGACTCCTGTTTTATTACCAAACTTGAATAATATTCTAGAGTCAGTTTTGATTCCCCCACCTATCATTCCTGAACTGGAATCACCCATATTAGGTCACATTCCATTGTTGGAAAATACATGTGGACTTGAGTTTCAACTTCTTGACTTGGACCCAATTTCTGAACCTATTTCGACTCCTGAACCTTTACTTGACTTAAGTCACCTTCCTGAGTCGGTATCAGTTCCTGTCCTTCCCGAGTCCAAGTCAACTGTTCCATCATTTCATACTCCATTCTGGGACGAGGTGGTTGATAAATTTGACTCCGAAATCAATTATGAAATATGGAAATTAGATGGGGTAAAATATTTAATAAAGATCCTTGACGGATACATCTTTTTGATGGGTTATATTAAAGATATTTCTGGTGGGTTCCTTCGAGACTCAAGAAAAGTTGATTGGGCCGCGTTTCGTGGACCAATCAGACCACCACCGGAGCCACCACCTTAAGGTAACCTTTTCCTTCCCTTTCTTCTTTTTCATGCATTTATGCATTAATTCATACATTGAGGACAATGCATGAGATAGGTGTGGGGGAGGGTCTAACATAACTTTTCTTTTTGTTTAAAAATAAAAAAAATAAAAAAAATAAAAATATTAACATTTTCTTTACTTTTAAAAACTTTTTGAAAATGGAAACAATACTTTGACATATTTTTTGTAAGAAATTAAGTTAATTTTAAGGAATAGGAAAATCTAAATTAGGATTTCTTATACTTGGTCAAAATAAGATTATTTGTTTGATTTTAGGGTTAGGAAGATAATTTGTCAAAGTAATTTAGTCTTGATCTTTACCTTGATGAAATATGCACACTTCATACACTTACACACTTAGGGTTCAAAAATAAAGATTCTTATGCCTTATAAAAAAAAGAAAAAAAAAGAAAAAGGTAAACAAATCTAATTATTGATTAGCTATGTGCTTTGGCCTAAGAAAGCCTTAGTATTTATGCGAAAGATAATTAGATAAGTTTGAGAAAAATATATAAAAATCCTCTGATTAAGCTGGGTATTTGTGCCTAATAAAGCATAAGTATTCACGCCTAAAAGAGGTTCATATAATAAAATCCTTAGTTTTGTGGCCTTGTTTGCTCGAGTCCTTAAGTCCTAGGGGTGTCTTCTCACCTGGTGCCCTAAGACCGTCTGGTTTGGGAGTCATCGATTAAAGGCTCGTTACATGGGCAGATTAGAAAGCCTAAACTAAGGAATAATACCACACACACACACACACACACACAGATATATATATATATATATATATATATATATATATATATATAAATAAATAAGGCATAAGAGTTAGAGTTAATGAACCCTTAGTCAAAATTTTCAGTCACAAGTGCATATGACTTTGGGTAAGTAATAGACTAGATGAGAAGTACAATTTGACTCCTTACTCTAATTGATAACAAATTTTTGAATAGAGACTAAGTTTAGGAATGAAAAATTCAGTTTTCCTATAACTTATAGATTGCTTAGATTTTACAATTATATTTCAAATATTTTTTCCTTTCAAAATGCTTTTCGAAAATACTAACTCTTTATTTCCCTTTCTTTATGGATTTTGTGGGTGCAATCCGCTGAAAACCCTCACGAGACAAAACTCGTCCTCTAGGGGAAACCTAGAGGTTTAACGGCTTGTTGCACATGCTCAGTGCAATCGCGCGACCTGCGAAAGTGGTCTAATAATCCTTAGTATAGTTTAGTTGTTTTGCTCGAGGATGAGCAAAAGATAGGTATGGGGGTGTGATTGGTCACTAATGTTGCATATTTAATATCATATTTTCATACCTATTTTAGAATAAAACTTTGCATTATCTTAATTAATTGCTTAATTTATTTGCAGGCCCATTCTTTAAGGAGATGAAGAGAAATGAGCCCAAAGCCCACCAAAATTCTGAATTAAATCAGAATTAATTCACACTCACTAAATCAGGAAAAAATCAAGAGGTTGAAAACTGATTGAGAAGAATCCTCTCAGAATCGATCGGTTAAAGCAAAGATCAAGGGATGAGATGAAGCAAGTTTGATTCAGATTCTGATTGGATACATTTTAGTATTCGAATCATAACTTTTGCTACAGAATCTCAATTCTGATGATTCAAGATGATCCAGAAAGCAGACTTACAGAGCTACAACTCTTATGTTGATCATTATCTATAATTCTGTTATTGATAAGTGATATTCAGCAATCAATATGCCAATAAACTGCAGATCAGAACTGAATATCCACCTCAAATCAAGTTTGAAGATAAGGGGAGTTCAAAAATTGCTAGATTTACTTATCTTCACACTCCTCTACCCTCTCCATTTCTCCTATAAATACCTTCACTCAAAGGCAAAAGGGACGACCATGCAGAGATAGGAATTTAGCCTAGTTTTCATTTCTTAGTTTAGGTTTTTAGTCTTTCTTTTCATGTAATTTTAGTTTTCATTTATGTAATTCAGAGGAGATCGACTTTCATCGAAGAACAAGACTGAAGCTAGAGCTGGAGTGACACCGGTGTAAGACTTATTTCTTTTCTTTGATTGTAATGAAATCAAATCGATGTTCTTTTTGTGTATGTACTTCTTTTTAGTCTTCTTCTTCTTCTTTTCTATTTTACCTTTCTTTTTGGTACAACTGTCTTCCAAGTGAGTCTAAAAGCATCGAAAGAGCCTTGCCTTTGCGAGTGCCACCGATAGCTCATGACGATGGAATTGTGAGTCTCTCTGTATCATTTCATGCTTGCGTATCTTGATGATGTAATGTGGAAGAGACCAACATTCGACTCTTATGGGCTATGCGCTGCTTGCCTCCAATTCAAGGTAACATTGAAGCAAAAAACTCAAGGTAAGCTTTTGGTGAAAAGAAGGTAAGTAACTCTTTTATTTCTTTCTTTCATTTTTGTAAATTAAATCACCATCTCTTCAAAATCACTCTTTTTTTTTTCACTTCATTTGTACATATTCGCTTCATTATGTTCTGATTTTTTCCACCTTCTTCATCTTCCATTTTCTTCTAACTTTAATATAACTTTCTTTTTCATTTTCATAACTAAAAACAGAGAAGAACCTTCGTTTTATTTTCTTAAAGGATTTCAATAAAGAACTGTAACGCTTCCATCGCAAAACCCTCCTTGTGGATCACGATCCGCATAGCCACTTGCTATAGCGGAAGAATTGAGCACTTGCACAAGTTTATTTTTAAGATCTGAAATTCCGTATTTTATGTGCAGGTTTAGCCTCAATCAAAATTTGGCGCTGTTGCCGGGGAGGGTAAAACGGTTTTTATTGAAATCTAAATTTTTATTGCAAATTTTTTAGAACTAAACGAATTTTTTTCTCTGTTGCAGGTTACAGTGCAAGCAAAGCAGAAAATTATTATTGCAGTGACATACAAGTGGCCTTGGGCCTCTGTTCCAAAAAGCAGAGACCAAGGGCCCTCTGAATTGCCGCGTTTCCACGGCAAAAGCCGTGGATCCGCGGCAAGGAAGAGTTGACTACTAACAGCTTTTTGCAGGGCTGCTTAGTTTAAAAAAATTCTAGTTTGCTGCAACTTTAATTTTTCTTATATGCCATAACATAAGCCTGCTAATAATCAACAATAAAATATTTGTTGAAAAGATAAAAAATTGATTAGACATTTGCATTTTAGGCACGTGTCTTTTTAATTCCTTTATTTTTTACTGTTGAAGAGTGCTGGAGCAAGGTACGTATGCATTGCATTTAGCATAGGACTCACTTCTTGGTTGTTTATATCGCTTTGAGTGAATCTTACATATCTTGTACACTTGCACAAAATTATTTTAAGGGCACTAACCCATAACAAGATAAGGTGGGGATTTGATCACCCTTCCTTAGCCCAAAAATCAGATTCCAAGCACTCACTAACCCAAGCCTAACTAAAATTGAGTAGACGTTGGCCCTAGGGACATCTCGGACTCAATTAGGAGATTATCCTAAGGGGAAAAATGTTAGAATATGACTCCTGCAAAATCAGTGTCTAGGAAAGGGATTGAGGGCCGAAAGCCCGAAGGTTTGTGGTTATTTAATTAAGGAACGTCTTTGATGGAAAACCTCCCACCAACCTTGCCCTGACCTGGCTGATTAGCTTGTGGTCAAAGTCTACATTAGACCTCCCGTGGACAGTCTAATCAGTTAGGAGTCATCTAGGTCATAGGTCTACCCTAACCTAGTTAGAAATTTTTTTCTTTTATTTGTTTGTTTATTTGTTTGTTTTTCTTTGTTTGTATTCTATTGTGTGATATGGACTATAATAATAATTTTTTCAATTACAATAATAATCCATATTACACACCAAATTCATTTTCGGATATTACCAACCCGGCATATCATAACTGTGACCAACCTAGTGTGCCGGATTGGTCTTATCTGAATCAATATGACCCATACCCCCCATCTAATAACTATAATTTCCATAATGATTTCAACTCTTCACCGAGTCAGTGGGGATTCACCTCCCCCGAGCATAATTTTCAACCACCTTGTCCTTCTTCTCCACCTAGTCCACAATATTTTCAAGATTCATACTCAGTTCCACCCGTCCAAAATAGGAAACCATCAATTTTGGAAATGAGTATGCGTGAGTCCAAACACAAATCCCCAAATCTGATGGACTCACAATTTCACTACCACTTCCAAGACAATTCTTCATCTTTTCATCAAAACAATGAACCTATCAACTATGAAGAGATGCTTGAAGCCATGACTCAGGCTCAAAGCACTCGTAATCGTGACATAGATATGATGGTCGAAATTCTACGTTCCCACCGTCCTGATGTCACTTACCATTCTGTTAGAGCCGAAGAGTCATGTTGTTTTGGAAATCAAGATTCTATTTCAGAACAACCATGTGAACTTGCCCAAACTCCAAATTTTGAAAAAGATATTGATAGTTTGGCTAGTTTTCCTTTTCCTGAAATAGAACTTGAAAATGATTATGATCCTGAACCCCAACTTAGTGATTCAATTCTATTTCCTGATTCGATTATGACTCCGGTATCTTCACCTGACTTCAATCTTTTCCCGGAGTCAACATTGGATCCTGTACCAATTCATAAAGAAATTGAATCACCTATCTTTGAGGATCATGTTGAACTTGACCAACTTTACACTTTCGAAGATCCTATTGACAAATTGGCAAGTTCTCAATTTTTTGATATTGAACTCAATGAGATATGTTACCTAGATTCTCACATATGTGATCCAGTTCAACTTTCTGAATCAATATTGACTCCTGTTTTATTACCAAACTTGAATAATATTCTAGAGTCAGTTTTGATTCCCCCACCTATCATTCCTGAACTGGAATCACCCATATTAGGTCACATTCCATTGTTGGAAAATACATGTGGACTTGAGTTTCAACTTCTTGACTTGGACCCAATTTCTGAACCTATTTTGACTCCTGAACCTTTACTTGACTTAAGTCACCTTCCTGAGTCGGTATCAGTTCCTGTCCTTCCCGAGTCCAAGTCAACTGTTCCATCATTTCATACTCCATTCTGGGACGAGGTGGTTGATAAATTTGACTCCGAAATCAATTATGAAATATGGAAATTAGATGGGGTAAAATATTTAATAAAGATCCTTGATGGATAAATCTTTTTGATGGGTTATATTAAAGATATTTCTGGTGGGTTCCTTCGAGACCCAAGAAAAGTTGATTGGGCCGCGTTTCGTGGACCAATCAGACCACCACCGGAGCCACCACCTCAAGGTAACCTTTTCCTTCCCTTTCTTCTTTTTCATGCATTTATGCATTAATTCATACATTGAGGACAATGCATGAGATAGGTGTGGGGGAGGGTCTAACATAACTTTTCTTTTTTTTTAAAAATAAAAAAAAATAAAAAAATAAAAATATTAACATTTTCTTTACTTTTAAAAACTTTTTGAAAATGGAAACAATACTTTGACATATTTTTTGTAAGAAATTAAGTTAATTTTAAGGAATAGGAAAATCTAAATTAGGATTTCTTATACTTGGTCAAAATAAGATTATTTGTTTGATTTTAGGGTTAGGAAGATAATTTGTCAAAGTAATTTAGTCTTGATCTTTACCTTAATGAAATATGCACACTTCATACACTTACACACTTAGGGTTCAAAAATAAAGATTCTTATGCCTTATAAAAAAAAAGAAAAAAAAAGAAAATGGTAAACAAATCTAATTATTGATTAGCTAGGTGCTTTGGCCTAAGAAAGCCTTAGTATTTATGCGAAAGATAATTAGATAAGTTTGAGAAAAATATATAAAAATCCTCTGATTAAGCTGGGTATTTGTGCCTAATAAAGCATAAGTATTCACGCCTAAAAGAGGTTCTTATAATAAAATCCTTAGTTTTGTGGCCTTGTTTGCTCGAGTCCTTAAGTCCTAGGGGTGTCTTCTCACCTGGTGCCCTAAGACCGTCTGGTTTGGGAGTCATCGATTAAAGGCTCGTTACATGGGCAGATTAGAAAGCCTAAACTAAGGAATAATACTACACACACACACACACACACACACACACACACATATATATATATATATATATATATATATATATATATAAATAAGGCATAAGAGTTAGAGTTAATGAACCCTTAGTCAAAATTTTCACAGTCACAAGTGCATATGACTTAGGGTAAAGTAATAGACTAGATGAGAAGTACAATTTGACTCCTTACTCTAATTGATAACAAATTTTTGAATAGAGACTAAGTTTAGGAATGAAAAATTCAGTTTTCCTATAACTTATAGATTGCTTAGATCTTACAATTATATTTCAAATATTTTTTCCTTTCAAAATGCTTTTCGAAAATACTAACTCTTTATTTCCCTTTCTTTATGGATTTTGTGGGTGCAATCCGCTGAAACCCTCACGAGACAAAACTCGTCCTCTAGGGGAAACCTAGAGGTTTAACGGCTTGTTGCACATGCTCAGTGCAATCGCGCGACCTGCGAAAGTGGTCTAATAATCCTTAGTATAGTTTAGTTGTTTTGCTCGAGGATGAGCAAAAGATAGGTATGGGGGTGTGATTGGTCACTAATGTTGCATATTTAATATCATATTTTCATACCTATTTTAGAATAAAACTTTGCATTGTCTTAATTAATTGCTTAATTTATTTGCAGGCCCATTCTTTAAGGAGATGAAGAGAAATGAGCCCAAAGCCCACCAAAATTCTGAATTAAATCAGAATTAATTCACACTCACTAAATCAGGGAAAAATCAAGAGGTTGAAAACTGGTTGAGAAGAATCCTCTCAGAATCGATCGGTTAAAGCAAAGATCAAGGGATGAGATGATGCAAGTTTGATTCAGATTCTGACTGGATACATTTTAGTATTCAAATCATAACTTTTGCTACAGAATCTCAATTCTGATGATTCAAGATGATCCAGAAAGCAGACTTACAGAGCTACAACTCTTATGTTGATCATTATCTCTAATTCTGTTATTGATAAGTGATATTCAGCAATCAATATGCCAACAAACTGCAGATCAGAACTGAATATCCACCTCAAATCAAGTTTGAAGATAAGGGGAGTTCAAAAATTGCTAGATTTACTTATCTTCACACTCCTCTACCCTCTCCATTTCTCCTATAAATACCTTCACTCAAAGGCAAAAGGGACGACCATGCAGAGATAGGAATTTAGCCTAGTTTTCATTTCTTAGTTTAGGTTTTTAGTCTTTCTTTTCATGTAATTTTAGTTTTCATTTATGTAATTCAGAGGAGATCGACTTTCATCGAAGAACAAGACTGAAGCTAGAGCTGGAGTGACACCGGTGTAAGACTTATTTCTTTTCTTTGATTGTAATGAAATCAAATCGATGTTCTTTTTGTGTATATACTTCTTTTTAGTCTTCTTCTTCTTCTTTTCTATTTTACCTTTCTTTTTGGTACAACTGTCTTCCAAGTGAGTCTAAAAGCATCGAAAGAGCCTTGCCTTTGCGAGTGCCACTGATAGCTCATGACTATGGAATTGTGAGTCTCTTTGTATCATTTCATGGTTGCGTATCTTGATGATTTAATGTGGAAGAGACCAACATTCGACTCTTATGGGCTATGCGCTGCTTGCCTCCAATTCAAGGTAACATCGAAGCTAAAAACTCAAGGTAAGCTTTTGGTGAAAAGAAGGTAAGTAACTCTTTTATTTCTTTCTTTCATTTTTGTAAATTAAATCACCATCTCTTCAAAATCACTCTTTTTTTTTCCACTTCATTTGTACATATTCGCTTCATTATGTTCTGATTTTTTCCACCTTCTTCATCTTCCATTTTCTTCTAACTTTAATATAACTTTCTTTTTCATTTTCATAACTAAAAACAGGGAAGAACCTTCGTTTTATTTTCTTAAAGGATTTCAATAAAGAACTGTAACGCTTCCATCGCAAAACCCTCCTTGTGGATCACGACCCGCATAGCCACTTGCTATAGCGGAAGAATTGAGCACTTGCACAAGTTTATTTTTAAGATCTGAAATTCCGTATTTTGTGTGCAGCTTTAGCCTCAATCAGTGGTCGCGCGCTGACCAGACTCCTATCGGTACACTTCTCCAGAATCTCTGAGGAGATCTACTTGTAATCTTTTTAAGAATACTTGTAATTTAGCTCCTCAAACTCTTTTTTGTAAGTTTTCCCCCTTTGCAAATATAAAGGAAAACAAGATGGCGACTCCGCTGGGGATGAAATTCTCCACTGCCGAGAATCAAGTGTCGCAATGCGACGAACAGACCTTCGGGTCTAACTCTGAATTCAGAAAAGCCGGTGCAGCCAGAGCTTCTCTGGCTAAATCTTCAAGGAAAGTCTCTGCGGGGACAGAAAAGGTTCTCTGCGAACCTGCTGCGGTCCTCTGGCGCAACGAGGAAGCACGCCCGCTGCCCAAGTCCTGCACTCTCGAGAACTTGGTTGTCCAGTTCGATCAAGGAAGATTTGAAGAAGTCCTCTCTGGGGGTGGCCCAATGTTTCGAGCACGGAAGCATAGGAAGGTTTCCACGACCAAGGTTTCAAAGCAGAAACCGGAAGCAGAATTCCGCCAACACCCCTCAGCCCCGCGTGTGGCTAATCAGGTTCCTTATGAACCTAAGTCTCCTTTGCCAAGACGGGTATGGAAGCCTACACAGAAGTCTCCAACTGAAGCTTCAGGCGTAGCTACGCCTAAACCGCGCCTCTCTCGCGAAGAAAAAGGCAAGATGCCTGTCTGCTCTAATCATAAAGTCAAGACGGCAATCATACCGTCGCCCAATTCAAGAGCAGCAATGCCTTGTACCAGCATCGTTCTTATGAGCGAAGCTACTGTACCACAGCATACTCACTGCGTCCGTGACCGCGGAGCTGAAGCCAAAGTACCATCTAAGGCTAATTGCCTTCGCAGCAGCGTAGCGGGTAAAGCACCGCAGCGTGCTCCGCTCTCCAGTTCGTCAAGCGCTAGCCTGTGCTTTGTGGCGAAGCTAGAACCAAAGCACTATTCAGTGCTAATCCCATCTGCAGGGATAAAAGAAGCAGGACATCGTCCTATGTGCGATCCAAAAGAGCCTTTACGCAGGATTATGTAGACTCCCATGGGCCTGACTTGCGGGAATTCTTGGCGAACAAACGAAAGTCGGTGTCTTTCCGAACTACTTCCCCCTGTTGCCAACAAAGGGGATGCCAGCTGGTGACCGTCCACTCAGTCTATTGCCGGCTGGGACCAATCCCTGCCACTTCTCCAGGCCGACGAACGGTCTTTGATCGGCTGTCTGTACATCTCCCTATGAAGCATCGCAGAAGGAGCGTCTCGCGAGATCCACCCTCTGCATCCGTCAACATGACCGGAAGAGGACGAGAGTTACGCAGGAGAAGACAAGCATCTGACACCCCCTACAGCTCCCTAGATCCAGATTACAGCCCAGGCTTAGGCGAAGTCTTGGTGCATGAAGAGGGTGTTTTCCGAAACACCAGATTTAGGGTGGCGATACCCTACAGTTATGAACAGCCTTCCTCCTCGACGGCCCTAGCCTCGCCAGAACCCAGGAGATCACTCCAATCATCGGACGGAGAAGATGAAGATAGTGGATACGCCTCTTCGGCGACAGTTAGCTCGGTGCGAACAGACAGAGCATCAGTCAATATGGCTGATAATGTTAACGACGACCTTCATCGACGCCTGGAAGCTCAAGAGCAAACTTTCAAAACCCAGCAAGAAGTCTTGGACAATATTCAACAGATGCTTGCTCGACTCCTCAGCAATCGGAATGACAATGATGCTGGGAGCAATCACGATGAGGAGGAACACTTCAGCAATGAGCAGCCAAAGCCGGAGAAATCCAAGGAGGGTTCTTCCGTAGACGCCGAAGTCCTTAAGGGCCTCCAAGCTCAAATCGCATCCTTAGCTCAGAGGGATGAATTAAAGAAGGTAGGGGCAGTCCATCCTTATCCGCTGGAGTGGGATTCGGTGCCATATACACCGAAGTTCAAACCACCAACGTTGCATACCTATGACGGAAAGAGCTCGCCAAACCAGCACATCTACTATTTCCGGTCTCAGACTGGTAATGTTATAAGTAATGACGCCATCAGGCTAGGCTATTCATTGGCACCTTAAAGGGGGTGGCATTTGACTGGTTCCGAAGTCTTCCCCGGGCTCTATCAACTCCTGGATTGACCTGGAAACTCGTTCCTCTCTCGTTTCTATGAGGACGATACCGAAGTAACCATGGACAAGCTCCTCTCCACTGTGCAGAGGAAGGGCGAATCTGTCCGTGACTACATTGAACGGTTCAGAAATTTATCCTTGATGTGCCCAGTAGGGATGCCATTACCCATGCTCTTACAGACATGCAGACACAACTTCTTAGACCAAGTGGAAGTTCGCATGGGGGCTGTCAAAGCCCACACTTGGAAGGAATTGGTCGAACAAGCAGAGATAGCCGAGAAGTCGGCTAAAAAGTTCGAACCATCCGCCCCTAGAGGCAAGTGGGGGATGAATAACAAAGGGTGTAGCGACTTACCGCAATCTTCTCAAGCTAAAGGCAAAGAGACTATGTCTGTGGAGTTATCCGGAGATGTGCAGTCGAAGGCCAAGAAGAGCGGCTTCAACAATCAGGAGCCTAAGTTTCCTCCAAAGCAGTACTCCTTCAAAGACGATCAGGTGGTCACAATATTCCATCTGCTCCATAAAGGGAACAAAATGAAACTACCAGATGCTCGGCGTCCCAATGAGATAGGGCGCACAAACGACCCTAAATACTGCCTCTATCATAGGATGATTCACCATCCTACTGACAAGTGCTATGTCCTCAAAGACAGAATTCAAGCCTTGGTTGATGCCGGGGTTCTGACATTGAAGACAGAACAGAAGAAAGTCACTGCCAATATGGTGACCTTCGAATTCGGTAAGACCCCAAAGGTCACAGTTCCTGACGGGACCTATCCAGTCCCTGCGCCACGGTTGGAAGTCAAGCATCCTCTAGCTATAGCTCAAGATAATAAGGGTCTTGTTCCCTTAACATTGGGGACAGGAGAAGTCATGTGGGTACACCCGGACCTCGTCCAAGACGTACAGCGGGATTCAAAGGAGTCCAACTCAAAGGGCAAGTTTTGCAATGCCATCTCCATCCTGCCAGACGACGGCAATCTTACATCGGCTTCCCTCAGTGATTCAGAAGGAGAAAAGCTTGCTTGTACGGCGCAAGCCGATACGCCTCAACAGACGGGCACTCGGTCCGAAAAATCATATTTGAGGCAGTATGAAAAGTCTACTGACTAGACACAACAGCAAACGACGTCAGTACAAGTGCCAGCATCCACTCCAATCCCAACCAAGGGAAAAGAGAGGCCTAAGGAGGTACGATTCGACCACGTGTTGAAGAAACCACCAGGCCAAGGGTTTGATACGCCCTTTCAGTTTGACATATTGGCTCAGCTGGCCAATATCCCAGCTCGTATCACTATACACGAGCTCCTTCGCCTCTCAAAAGAGACAAGAGAAGCACTCAGGGATGCGCTAGCCAATTCAGAATCCTTTCTGACATGCATGCCTGAGATCCCTAACGACGACGTTCAGCCTCCTTGCCCAGAATGTCATCATACACAATCCAAGGTGCCCGCTATTACATTCACGGCGGAAGATATGCTTCTCAAAGATAACAAGCACAATCGACCTCTGTACTACACCGGATATATCGGTTCAACATGCATCGAAAGAATACAAGTCGATCCGGGGTCCGCACTCAGCATCATCCCCAAAAGGCTTCTTTACTTTCTCGGCATACCACTGTACAGGTTGTCCGCAACCACTACTACAATATTCGGTTTCAACGCCGGGAGCAGTCATCCACTGGGGAAAATCTGACTCCGTTGCAGAATCGGGAGCCTGAAGTCAGAAGTGACATGCTATGTCATTAACGCTGACACATCATATAACCTGCTACTGGGACGACCATGGATCCATGCGAACTGGATCGTTCCCTCTACTCTGCACCAATAATTCAAATATGTTGATGATGATGCGACAGTACGAACTGTCTTCGCTGAAAAGCAACCATTCAAAGGGGTGAAAAATTACTTCACTGACGCTCTCCTGTATCAAGAGGCCAATGAAACACCTAAGGAACCATTGCCAGACGATGATGAAAGTGGCAATGAGGCGGATTCAGAATCTAAAGTAGGCATGCCAGCCATTCTGATTGGTGAACCAATTATAGCATGTCTCAATAATTCCCAATGTAATACTCCTTCAGAGGATGAAGGTGAATGGGTAATTAATGATAATATTTCTTTTGATTATCCCGTGAGTATTGGGTCGGTTAAATCCATTACAGATGGCTCTCTGCATATGCTCTTACAGAAGCCGAGTGCGGCCAGCACACCTATGGAAGCTATGGAAGGGGCCACGCTGGTGATCCCTCCGTCCAAGCAAGGGCAGTTACCGATAATCTTCGGTAGAACCCAACCACGGGGACCTACAGTTGCAGATTCAAGTTCAGGTTCAGATACTCCACAATTCTTCCATTACGCGCAGCCGGCACGTCACATTATGAAGAAAATGGGATATAACTTGAAGCATGGAATGGGCCTGAACTTTGGAAAAGGAAGGCGCAGCTTGATGCGTAATTTTGTCCCAAAAGGGAAGCCTGTAAATTACTATGATAGTACACGCAGGGGGTTGGGATACGTTACACCCACATCATCAAAAACAGTTCAAGCCAAGGACGATGGATCGATTCCATCACATTCGGCCTCATCCTCCGAGTGGGACTCGGATATCAGTGTAGGAGGAATGTTCGAAGACCTCACTGTCAATATGACTTCAAGTAGTCAATTAGAGCCTACAGAAGCTATTGATGAGGAGCCATGGGCCCAGCAATTAAACCTCCAGTGGGAAAAGCGATTCGAACTGCGCGAACCACCTCTGAAGACAATGTGATGCAGGTCAACCTGGGAAGTCAAGATCATCCCAAACCCATCTTTATAAGTGAAAGTCTATCACTTATAGAAAAGGAAGAATTGATAATGCTCATAAAAGAGTGTATAGATGTCTTCGCATGGAGCTACGAAGATATGCCCGGACTTGATCCACAGGTCGCTATGCACCGTCTGAACATCAAGCCTGACGTCAAGTCAGTCAAGCAGCAACAACGTCGGTTTCGCCCGAACATTATGGAAGCTATTGAAGCCGAAGTTCACAAGCTCATTGCATGTGGCTTCGTCCGGGAGGAACAACATCCAGATTGGGTAGCCAACATCGTCCCCGTCCTCAAAAAGAATGAGAAAATACGGATTTGCATCGACTATCGTGATCTCAACACGGCCTGTCCTAAAGACGAATTCCCGCTACCCATCACCGACGTCATGATCGACAACACATGTGGATTCGAAAGGATGTCTTTCATGGACGGCTTTTCAGGGTACAACCAGATTAAGATGTATCCCGACGACGAGAAGCATACTTCGTTCCGAACACCATTGGGGGTATACTGCTACACTGTAATGCCCTTCGGACTAAAGAACGCCGGAGCAACCTATCAGCGGGCAATGAGTACGATCTTCCGCGATCATCTCCGAAAAACGGTGGAGTGCTATGTCGACGACATTGCCGTCAAAAGTCGCAACAAGAATGAACATCTTCGCGACCTGAGAACGATGTTCGACATAATGCGGGCTCATCAACTGAAAATGAACCTGACAAAATCCTTCTTGGGAGTGTCAAGTGGCAAGTTCCTTGGGTTTATTGTTACATCGAAAGGGATTCATCTTGACCCAGACAAAGTCAAAGCCATCCAGGGCATGCATCCACCAAGGAACCTCAAAGAGCTCAGAGGCTTGCAAGGTAGACTGGCTTATATTAGAAAATTCATCGCAAATCTCTCAGGCCGCTGTCAACCGTTCACCCGACTCATGAAAAAGGGTGCTTTCTTCATATGGGATCAAGCTTGCGAGGAAGCTTATGAAGACATCAAGAGGTACCTCACAAAGCCTCCAGTCTTAGTGGCCCTTACATCAGGGAAATCGTTTTTGCTCTATGTAAAAGCTCTGGACTACTCCCTCGGTGCCCTTCTCGCTCAAAAGGACAACAATGGCCACGAGCAGGCCATTTATTATCTAAGCAGAACTCTCATAGGAGCGGAATCTCGCTACAACCCTATCGAGAAAGAGTGTTTAGCTCTCGTCTTCGCTGTTCAGAAGACACGACATTATTTGGTCGGCCAGACCATACATGTCATCTCCAGAGTAAACCCATTGTGTCTCCTTATGACGAAGCCAGGATCATTGAATTCAAGATTGGCTAAGTGGGCACTTTTATTATCTCAATACGACATGATCTTCACCCCTCAGAAGGCGGTTAAAGGTCAGGCCCTTGCAGAGTTCTTGGCTGCTCATCCAGTTCCGGAACATTCAAAACTTCACGAAGATATCCCTGATGAAGTCTTCGAGTCTTATGCAACCTCAGAAGAGGAAGTGTGGCAGATGTTCTTCGATGGAGCATCGCGAATGGGCCCTAAAGGCAAGATTATTGCCGGAGTGGGGGTTGTGTTTATCTCCCCGCAGAACCATATTCTTCCCAGAGCATTTTCTTTGACAGAATCATGCTCCAACAATGTAGCAGAATATAATTCTCTGCTCATCGGTCTTCAACTCGCCCATGGAATGGGGGTACGCTACCTCGATGCCTATGGCAATTCAAAATTGATTATCAATTAGGTTAAAGGCGAATATGAAGTTCGCCACGAAGACTTGGTGCCTTATTACCATACGGCCGTTGAATTGGCCAACCTATTTGAAGGTTTCTACATCGGACACGTGTCTCGATCTCAAAACACCAAGGCGGACACTCTTGCTACATTAGCAACGACACTAGCCTTGCCAGCCGACACCGACTATCACCTCACAGTCGCAACTCGACATCTTGTATGCTCCAAGCACATGCTAAGAACCCGAGGGGTCTATAATATCTCAACGGATCTTGAGCCGAGAGATTGGCGATTTCCTCTCATCGACTATGCCTTACATGGTCTGCTGCCAGACGATCCTAAAGGAGCGGCATCTATCAGACGAAGGTCTCTCCGTTTCTACTACGATCCAACTCTGAAGATACTTTACCGTCGTTCATATGACGGTGTCCTCCTCCGTTGCCTGTCCAATTCAGAGGCACAGGGAGTGCTTAGAGAAGCACGCGACGGCATTTGCGGAGCTCATCAGGCAGGTCCAAAGCTTAAAGACAGGTTGCATAGGCTTGGATACTATTGGCCGACCATGATAGCCGATGCCATCCAATAAGCACGAAGGTGTAAAGCATGCCAGATTCATGCGGACTTCATACACCAGCCCTCGGAGTTGCTCCACCCAACTATTGCTTCATTGCCATTTGAAGCATGGGGAATTGATGTCGTAGGGCCAATCAGCCCCTCTTCAACAAAAGGTCACCGGTTTATCCTGGCAATAACCGACTACTTTTCAAAGTGGGCAGAGGCTATACCACTGGTTGAAGTCAAAACCTCTAATGTGGTTAATTTCATCATGCACCATGTCATCCATCGATTTGGCGTCCCTAGGCGGATCATCCACGACAACGGTCCCCAATTCATAAGCCAAGTATTCTATCGGTTATGCGATAAATACCAAATTCAGAATGTGGCTTCTACTGCCTATAATCCCGCCGCTAACGGCTTGGCGGAAGCATTCAACAAAACGATCATCAAGCTACTCAAGAAGTTCGTCTCCTCGAATAAGCGAGATTGGGACGAAAAGCTTGGTGAATGTCTTTGGGCCTACCGAACCACGGTTCGGACATCGACAGGCAATACACCTTTTCCCTAGTGTACGGGTGTGAAGCAGTCATCCCGTTAGAAATTCAGATGCCGTCATTGCGAGTCGCTCTAATGACTAAGATCACATCAGAGGACAATGATCGGTTGCGTCTTCAAGAGCTCTAAGCCCTAGATGAGAAGCGACTTCAAGCCCAGCAACATATTGAGCTATATCAAGCTCGAATCTCAAAAGCCTTCAATAAGAAGGTCAAACAGAGAGTCTTCCAGAAAGGAGACCTGGTTTTAGCCGTCAGACGACCGATGATTATGACGCACAAAACCAAGGGCAAATTTCAGCCTAAATGGGAAGGACCGTTTGTAATAGAAACAGTCTATTCAAACAGAGCATACCACCTCATGACTTCAGATGGCGACCTACTCATGATGCCGATCAATGGCAAGTTCTTAAAGAAGTATTATCCTTAATCAAGGATCCTTCTCATGATCAAGTTAACATTACACCTCTGATCAAGATCTTCGTGTCCAAAGTACACACAAAGAGAGCCTTTCTCTTCCTCCAAGCGAGATAATACAACCGTAAACCAGTAGGAACCTGGTCGTGCATTGGCTGTCCCGAAGGAGAATCGAGGTTATGCATATATTAACCAGATAATCCGACATCCTTAACGATTAAGGATAGAGGAAAATGTTGGCCTGTAAGTCCAACATAAGTCCTCGACAACTCATCATGCTGAGGGGAATAGCATGGCTAGCCTAACCCAAACGGTAGTTGGTAAAGGCATATCAAACCCGTTGACAGCTGGGAATTTGCTAAAAATCCTAAGGGACCAGTTCCCATTTGATTCCCCCCTCCAAAGTCACTTACCAATTCTCATCCATAGAATGGTAAGGCTACAAATATATTCCGCTGTTACGTTAACATTAAACCTATGACAGCAATTCCCTCGTTTCTCCCCGTGAGAACGAGACCTCCAAAGTCACTTACCAATTCTCATCCATAGAATGGTAAGACCACATATACATTTCGCTGTTAAGTTAACATTAAACCTATGACAGTGATTCCCTCATTTCTCCCCGTGAAAACGAGACCTTTTCCCAAATTCCATTCAAACCTTGAGCTTGGTGGCGTCTCATTCGGTTATGTCATTGCGACCTCTGAATCAGCAGACAGCTAAGTCTTAACCGCGAGTCCTGTTAACATTTACAAAAGACAGATCTCGATACTTATTGACATTTACAAAAGATAAGTATCACCAACCTTGAGCTTGGTGGCGTCTCAATCAGTTATGTCATTGCGACCTCTGAACCAGCAGACAGCCAAGTCTCAACTCCGAGCCCTGTTGACATTTACAAAAGACAGGTCTCGATACTCGTTGACATTTACAAAAGACGAGTATCACCAAATTTTGAAGCTTGGTGGCGTCTCAATCGGTTATGTCATTGCGACCTCTGAACCAGCAGACAGCCAAGTCTCAACCCCGAGCCCTGTTGACATTTACAAAAGACAGGTCCCGATACTTGTTGACATTTACAAAAGGCAAGTATCACCGGTTATGTCATTGCGACCTCTGAACCAGCAGATAGCTAAGTCTCAATTCCGAGCCCTATTGACATTTACAAAAGACAGGTCTCATCTTTCGATCCGACAAGGACCGGTTTTGGGCCTGGTGGCGTCTCAACCAATTATGTCATCGCGACCTCTGAACTGACAGATAGCCAAGTCTCATCATCCAACCCAACAAGAACTATGTTCTCAAGAAATTGCAATACAATTTGGAATCGCAATTCAAAAGAAGAACAAGATTGGAGATTCGACAAAAGAAGAAATTTTTTTCATTCATTCCAAAAGGATAAAGTACATGAAGCTATAGGCGCACGCTGTAAGACCTGAGCCGCCCTCCAAGGGAGTCCAGCCTCGTCCTCCTGTCATCAGCAGCCTGGGCAAGCGCTTGCGATCTCAGCTCGGCCTCATTGAAATCCATTGCCTGGGTCAGACGAGCTTCAACCTTCGCCAAAGTTGCCCTCTGTGACAATCCCTGCTGTGAGAGCTCTTCATTTTGAGCCTTAAGCTGCTCAAGCCGCGCAGTTTCTTCAAGATGTACCAGTTTAGCCTTGGATAAAATAAGATTTGCTTTCCTGATCATTTCCTTAGCCTTCCCAATCTTGTCTTCAGCGTCAAGAAGAGCACTGGTGGAGGCGTCAATCGCATTTTTGACCTCTGCCTGCCTTGTTTCCAAGGATTTCAAGTCAGAAGAGATAGCCTTAGCAGCCTCTTGAGCGGCAAGCCGGGCCTCGTGCTTTTGAGCGACAAGACGCGCGAACCGCTCATCAACTAAAGACTCCAGGTCCAAACAGCAGAGACGGCGCCATTCCTCTACATCCTTCTCAAATTCATCCACAAGGAGTTCCAAAGCAGTAGCCTGGTGATACCCCTCAAAATCCCGAATACTTTCGATGCCACGGGAGAGGACCACCTTTAACTTTGAGAACGGCATAGTCGAGCCCTTCAAAACCAGGTCGATAGTTCGCCCTAAGCCTTTATAAAAGCTATCGACGAGGTCACCTATATAGTCGTTCTCAACCTCAGCCACTTCTGGTAGAGAGGTAACCTCAGAGAAATCCACCAGCCTGGTCGACACTATTGTGGAAGGAGCAATGGGAACATCAACAGCAGGGCAGATTGTCAGTGATCTCTGCGGAGTCTTCATGGAAATCAGTGCGCTAGCCACCGCTGAGGTAGGGCTGACAACCATCTCCTGAACAGCAGGCTCAACTACCAGAGTTGGGGAAGTAGGGCTTGTAATCACCCTGAGCTCCACACTTGGCAAAATTGTCGGCACCTAACTCGTTGATATAGTTGGGAGTGAGGACACCTCCAGAACTGCTCCCCCTTCAACCTCTGGTCCTTCGGCTGACTTGGGCCGATAAGAAGGCAGGTCACCGTACAGCGCATCCAGCACAGCAGCATCCGCCGTGGTCGAAGCGCTCATGTCACCCCTTGACCCTTCGAGGAAATCTTCTGGCTCTCTTAAAGCTGATGCATCTTGAGGCCGAACACCTGTAACAAGACTGCGGTTAGTCGGGACACTACATGCAAAAGAAGCCAAGAGGTTAGGACAATACCAAAGGATGATGTCGCCTCAAACATCTCGTCAGCCACATCAGTCTCCAGTGGCTCCATCGGAAAATTCTTAGCAGAATCAGCACGAATAGCCGGCCCGCTTTCGCTTGCCGAGTATCCTGTGGACCACCCAATAGAGCTCGATGCCACAAGACTTCCTTTAGAAGTCCCAGCGCCCGAGGGACCAATGTCGGCCACATCACCTCCGGACTCCTCCGGACGGGCAAAAGAACCAGCTTCAGTTCCATAAGTAAATAGGGGATCATAATGTTCCCCTTGCTCTCCAGCTGCCTCAGCTCCTACAATTAAGAAGAATTGATAATAAGTCAATGGGAACACACAAAAAGGCGTATTATATGGACGGGGTTAATCTTACCCAGACCCGGAGCAAATTCACCGCTAGTCAGTTCAGCAACCGACGGTTCAGCCGCTAATGGGGCAGCAGGAGGAATCGCTGTAGAGGGATGACCCTCTACGACAATCGTAGGAGCTTGGCGGTGGGGCTTCTTCGCCAACGATTTCCTACGAGAGCTACCTTCCCGCTTTCTTTTGAAGTGGACTTCAGAATCCTCTTCCTCCACTTCTTCTACACAACGAGGGGGAGCCGTCCCCATCACACCAGAGCCAGTTGCAGGAGTCTCAGCCCCCGCTCCCACCTCGAAGCGAGGACTCTCGGCATCTGAGGCCTCGCTGTCTTCCACAGCAACAACTCCTCTATACCTGGGGTGCGAACCCTTTTGCCTTCCCTTTTCTCAGAAGCCTTCCGTCTCAGCCGCTGAGAAATTAACTTCACACCAGAACTGTTGACCTTGAATTCGAGAGGTACGGAGTTGGAAGTGGCATACCACTGACAGAAGCACAGGGTCATTAGAAGATTGGGACTCTTCAACGGCGTACGCAGCCGCGCCCCAGTACCGCCTGCAGTAAAGAATCGCCAGGCACGGGCCCCATCAATAAGGCTCCCCATGAAAGCCAGATTGAGATTCGGGTTGCCCACGTACAGTTGGTCATATCCAAACTGTCGAGCAAACCGACTTGGGACGTAAGGCTCCAAGTAGCAGCTATCCCCGCTCCGGTACAATAGATGTGAAGGCCGGATACTGACCCGCCACTCAAAAACTCCCCGCTCAGGGATGAATGCCCCTCCCCGCATCTTGAACTCTTCCCCATAGCCTGCACCCCGAATACGGGGAAAACAGTGGAAGAGACTATAGACATCATAGCGACGTACTAATTTACGGGCCTCAGCCACGTAAGTCTTCTGCCATGAGCATCTTTCGAATCGGCGGAGGAGCGCCATTCGAACATCTTGCGGGGGGTCCTCTCCAGCTTCAATTAAAGAAGGACAATGCAGGGCGAACCACGCCATCAAGTAAGTATACGGCAGACCTATTCTGGGGTTAGGTCCGTCGCGGGGCGAAATGGTCCCCTTTCCACGCTTCGTCGTTGGTGGCCTGCAAAAGCCTCCGTCAATGCACGAAGGCCTCTTTGAATGCAGCACACCATGGCCGGGAGAAGACCCAGATGGTGACTATAGACCAAATGAACGGCGGGCAGCAAAACATTCGGATGAACGATGTCACCCGAAGAAGATGGCACTACGCATTTCTTCAGCCAGACGGTTAAGAAACAGGCCAGCAGTGCCTCCCGAGACATAGGCTGACGAGCCTGATGATGGAAGCTCCGAAGGACATCACCCTTCTCATAGGGACCATCGTCTTCAGTTATGACAAGATCCCTTTGAAGGTGCATCTGCATCCGTTCAAAGATATCCCCATCAGCAACTCCGCAATGTGCTGCTTCAGGAGCATTCCTCATATCCGGGAACAAGTAATTCCCCCAGCTCTTCAAGCTACAGGAAGTGCCCTTACTGCTACCATGGATGCCAGAACAAATGTGCAAGTGGCACATTAACTCCCGGTAAGTCTCGAACAAGGCAGGCTCCTGCTTCTCCAGAAGAGCCAACTCCGCCTCGCACGGAAAGTATTCTTCATATGGGAGAGACCCAAAAGGCAGAGAAGAGACTTCCCACATCTCATGCAAGGCCATACCCAACTCACCAACAGGGGTGAAGAAAGTCCCTGAAGCTGGGCAATACAATTCAAAAATGGCGTAGAAGCACGCCACGTTCATCTCAATACCGTAGCAGGTCGCCCTTACGGCCTCATAGAGGTTCAGCCTCTCCAAATCCTCCTCGAAATGAGCAAGGATGTAGGTAGTCAAATCCGCCCACCACGTCTTCGGAGGGTGAATCCAGCCTGGAGCCCTGAAATCAATGGCCGGGTAGTTCCCATTAACCTTGAAGAATTGATTGCCAAAGGTCAACGCCACTGCAGGATTTTCTCCCACTGGGATGTCTCGCGACACTTTCCCAGGATGTAGACCCATTATGCAACGAGGAGGCCCCGCTCTTGCATAACCAGGGGACTGAACCATCAATCTCCCTATGTGGACGGAGTCGGTATTTCGGCTCACATCCCATGCCATCTTCCGAGCCTGTGTCACACACTGGAAGGAAGACAGAGAGAAATGCTGCTTGTTGGATGGAAGGTAAAACTTCTCATTGTCCAACTGGAAGATCCATTGCCCTTCTCCTGCATGTAGTTGGTGATCAGGATCTGGCGCAGCGTCCCCAAACATGAAGTCAGGCTTCCTATAAGTCTGACGGTCAATGTCTTCAAGAGGAGCTGTGGTCAGGATACTCCTCGTGGTATATTGATCACCACTATGAATAAGCGTGTCCCGAACGATGGAGCTTCGCTTGCTAAACAGAGAAGCTTGCCCTTGAAATTGCAAGCTGATATTGCCATCAACTCCCCTGGTCATCCCGAATAGGCTGTTTGAAGGACCAGAAGTATAGTGCACTGCAAGAACAAGACGAACTTTGATTAGTTCACCAGCCAAGCGAACATGAAGACATAAATTTCACCAAGGCATAGTCTCGCCCGGTGAGCAAAGCCAGCAAGGCGATAGCTTCAACAAAGCTTAATCTCGCGGACAAGTCTGCATTTTGCAGAAAATGCCCAAGCATTAACTTCGCTTAAGCAGAAAATGGTATAGCCCTAAGGGCTAACTTCGTCAAAAGGGCATTATGGTCATTAATCCTTTACGGCCCCGATTGAAGGGACAGATCCGTATCCTGTTGTTCAACAGGATGAAAACAGCCCAAGTGATAGCTTCGTACGGAAGCTTAAAGAAGAACTGTTCAGTTCTTAGATCCCCGTCCAAGAGAATAAGGGAAATTCAGGGAAATGAATTCCCTAACAATAACAGATCACGCTCAATCGTTCTGGATTCATCTAAAGATAGCCAAATATCGGCTCTAATCAAAAGGGGAAGTCCCTTACCAGCAATTGGTCATTCGATGACCGGAGGAGGAGAAGGACCCTCCGCTGCAGAAGTTGCCACTTCTTTTCCCGCTCGTCTCTTGGGCGCCATTGAAGAGCTGCGAAAGTTCTCAAAGCTTTCTGAATAAAGAAGAAAGAGGAAGAAGAAGAGTCAAAAGTTCTCTGAAAGAAGAGATCTGCTCTTTCTCAGCCCGATCGGGCTTTTATAGGCCAATCAGCGCCTGAAACGACGCCTCGTAAACAGTACAGGCTGTCGTTTCAAATTAATTCGAAACGCCGCCTAAAAGCGCCTTCCCGAGAAGCGCTGATTCAGCCACTAAGGCTTAACCTCGCCAATGAGCCGAAGTGCGGACTTCGCACAAGTTCATCAAGAACTTCGCCAAAAAGATTGCCTTAGCCCACTAAAGGCATAGTTCGCCGATATGCCAGCATCGTGCGAAGCTCATTCAAAAAGGACCCTGTCCTTAACTCTGCACAAAGTTTAGCCCCGCTATGGCCAAATTCTCAATGAAGGCAGGCAAAAATCAGATGAGCAGAAAATGAACTTTCATTGATTTAAAAGGAAAGGTACATTGATACTACATCAAAGTTGTATTTCATACAATAGATTCAGTTGCTCAGCAAGATCATTTGCGCAAAAGGCATACAAGTGGTTTTATCTGCTTCCAAAACCAGACCAACTGGACACGAAAGGCCTTCCTCTTGCACAAGGCCGTAACCAGTTGTGCCACGAGGACAGGGCCATAATTTTCCACATAATGGCAGATTTTGCCACCAGGAAGCTGGATCACCTTTGATGAAAATTGGCAATGAACTTATCGCCGCCAACACGATAGATCACCTATAATGGGAATTGGCAGTGATGTTAGTGATCTCACAGGTGTGACGTCTTCTTTCCCGAAGTGGATCATCTCAGATTAGCGGCCACCAGCCTCACCTCAAAACGAATCATCTCGGATAAAAGGCTGCCAACAGCCTCTGGGACACACATCAGCTGCCCCAAGTTGTTCCTCCTGCTTAAAAGTAAAGCTTCAACAGGGGAAGCATAAGGCAATTTCATGACTTCTTCCATCAAGTTACCAGACTGGCAAACATGGCTCACTGCAATGCAAATCGGAGCAAGTTAGCAGTTAAGCACAGAAGAAGCTGCAAAAATACTAAGTCAGATTCTTTAGGGACGAAGTAATCCGATTTCAGTTAAAGCAGAGGATAAGCCTCGCTCGCACAGTAGTGATGGGCTAGCTCAGCAAACGCCAAGTCCTAGCCTCGCCTATATGGCTAAGCCAGACTGATCCTAGGGGACACAGTCTTAGCCCCACCTATATGGCAAGACTGGCTCAACCTTGAAGAAACTAAGTCACGAGTTCTGCCTATGTAGCGGACTTAACATACAGTGATCTTTCTCTGATCAAGTCAAAATGATAGTTTCGTTGGGGAAGCTATGTCAAAATCCTTCTCTGCAGACCAGTCAATTGCAAGATGAAGAGTAAGGGAAACTAATCCCTGAAGCAACTGTTAAAGCTGAATTAAGGGAGATGAATCCCCTAAAATCGGTGAAGTCGTTGAATGATCAAGACTTACCGGTCCTTGGCCGGATAATGACCAGAGTGGGTATTCCCACTAATTCAGAGATCTGAGTATCTCTCTCAACCAAGAGAAGAGGGGAAGAGCAGATCACTTCTCTCTTCAGAGGACCTCAAGTGTCCTATTTATAGGCCCCATGGCCTGAGCGCTGCCGCCTCAAGCTTGGAAGCACGAGCGCATTTAAGGCTTTTACTGCGCCTTGAGAAAAGGGACGGTTTTCCTTGGAACCGTGCAAAGGGAGAAACGTCTCCCTCATAAAGGCACTTATTGCGCCTTGAAGAAAGGGAATATCCTCCCTTGGAAACATGCAAATCGGAGAATATCTCCCTCGATCAGCACGAAGAAAGGAGTAATCCTCCTCGTAACTGGCCCACGGCAGTTGGCCTCGGGAAAAGCGACAAACGCTCCAGGGTGAACGTATCTCCTGGAGCCCAGATGCGGAGTTACCCTCACGCGAAGCTACTCAGAGTCACGAACCTCTGTGCAATTCTTCAGCAAATCTACATCCCAAAGCAGGATTTAAAGCGAAGCTGAACTCAACCAATATGGCGACGTTCATTCTCCACCGATCAAAACAGTTCAAAGTATTTCGAAGTCTGAGCCATTACAGACTTTTGAAAACTTTGAAGGGGGTCTTGTTGACACTTAAAAAAGACAAGATTCTTATTGGTCCGAACAATGTCTAAACTTGTTGACATTTACAAAAGACAAGTGACAGACGAGCTGAAGACCAGTTTTCACCCATCTCCGAGGGATAAGGAAGCAACTTGGACTCCACTGATTCAGCAAGCAGACAGTGAACCCGGATTGTTTCTAAACAGACCTCAGCAGGTCTAAGATGCTAGCACTTAGCATCGCATGAGCCCAAAGGGATAGCCTCGCTTGAGAGGCTAATATCACTCGACTTCGCCTCGAAGCCATTCGAAGCCTCGCCAAGAAGCTAACTCGCAACTTCGCCACAGAGGACTTCCAGCTCCGCCAAAGGGTTTCTTTCGGGCTTCGCCAGAAGCTGCCTCTAGCTCCGCTATGAGCTCAATGCGGGCAGCTCCGCCATTGGTCTGCTATGGTCAACCTTTGACCAATCAAATCTCCGGATGAGATCGGATCCAATCAGATCAAATCCAATCAAGATCAAATCAGAGATCAAACTGGGCAGTTGATTACCACAATCTCTTGACTCTCCTAAAACGAGTAAGAAGATCAGGGGAAATCCTCCAACGATGTAATACCTCGTTTCCGAAATACGTACTTAGTTACGTATTCAGATTTTCAGTCGTACTTTTTCGATTTGTTTCATGTATTTATTCTGTATGATGAATTCCTCATATGATTGTTTTTGTTTTGGATTTGGATTCGTGGACACGGAGTCAGCCCTAGTCTGAACCGAAGGACCCGATCCTAGTATATTACCCGATTTGGCCTTTCCGATGTTTAGATTTGACCGATTTCAGTTCCAAAGATTATTTTCCAATATTTTAGATTTTATGTGATTTTCTGGAATTATCTTGGATTAAAAGGAATTTCTCCAAAACCGGTGTCGGCCAGTACCGCTGACCGATTCCCGGATTTTTATTTTACAAACGGCTTGGAATTTCATGATGGTTCTTTAGACTTTATTTCTTAGAATCCTATTTCTTACCTAAATTCTTTTTCTGAGGATTTTATAAATTTATGAAAATTCAAACGGAGTCGGTAGGTAACTGATTCCGGGATTTTTAGTTTTAAAACTATAAAGTATTTCTTCAAACAGATTTCACTATTGGTCTTTATATATTATTATTGATTTTTGGTAAAATTTTCAGATCATTCCGAAGTACTGGAATTTCGGGCATTTTTTCCGATTATTGCAATTCCTATTTCCACCTAGATTGCCACCTCATTTCCCACTCAACTTCTCACCTAACCCCACTAACTCTCTCTCCTTCCCTTAGCCGGCCAAGTGGCCTTGTGAGGGACACCTCACCTCCCTTTTTGCAAGAAAACCCCTTGCATCTATCCTTTTTGCACTCACTTCACAAAATCCCCATCATATTTATTCATTTCCTTTTGCAAATCACTTTTTCTCTTCCACTTCAACAAGAGAGAAACTCTCCCCCAAAATCCCTCTTCTTCCTCCACCAAACCCTAATCCAAAGAACTCCCCTAGACTCTTCCACCTCCACCTCAAGACTTCAAGAGTTCAACTAGGGCTTCATCACAAGGACATCATCTTCAACCATCAACCCCAAGGCTACACCAAGAGCTACTCCTCCACTTCTAGCTTCAACAACACTTGGTGGATTGAAGCCATCATTTTCTCCATTTGATCAAGCTTCCAATTGGACCCATCCAAGTGAGTATCTTTACTCACCAAGACATGTTTCCATTCCTAGTATACATGCATCCCCATATCTTGTGCTCACATGCCATAAAAATCACATTTTTACCATCTAGAACAACCCCTAAGTTCTGTTCTGTAAACTGCTCCCCGACCAGAATTAGTCGACTTGACCTAGAACCTAGTCGACTAGAACACTTAGCTGAAACCTAGTTTTTCTGGAAAACACAGTATTAGTCGACTTACCCCAAATATTAGTCGACTGATCAACTCTCTGGAAATCCCTATTAGTCGACTCCTGAATTCACCTAGTCGACTAACCCTCCTTGGACCAGAAACCAACTCTCGGCCCAGTCGACTTAAGCCTATTTTATTAGTCGACTTGAACACCTTAGTCGACTAGCCATTTTACCTTAGTCGACTAATGTTTCCTGGAACAGTGACCCCAATTCTCTTTATCCCAGACTTGGTCGACTTGCGTACCTGTTAGTCGACTTGAAACCTATATTAGTCGACTAGTCCCTTGACCCTAGTCGACTAACTCTTCCTAAAACGGAAAACCAAACTCTCTGGATCACAGTATTAGTCGACTACCCCATATTCCTAGTCGACTAACTCCACTATTAGTCGACTATTCTTCCACCCTAGTCGACTAACCTTGCCTATCAGTTATAGTTGATTTCCTTCTTGACCATGAACCTTATCCTCTAGACTTATATCACATATAGGTGTCACTTGACTTGTCACCTGACAAACATCACTTACCCTACTTTCTTTCTCACTTCTCTTCACTCTACATGTTTATATCACAGGTTATGGCGCATCCCGAACTTCAGTGGATTCCGGATATTTCGGCGTTTTGGTGATTTGGGCGAGTATTCTTACTCGCTACCTTCTTGCATTCTTATTTCATTTATTTGCTTCATGCTTTCATATACTTTATTCCATATATCTTTTACTGTTTACATACTATGCGTGGCAGACCCTTCGTGGTCGTTGTATTCTTGGTTTCCTGATATGTCATCACTCGCCATGCTATTATTCCAGACCTGTCAACTTTATGTTCTCTTTTAACACATGTATATCAACTAACCATGCCGCTACCTTGCCAGACCCTATAGTTATGTCATGATTGACCCGGCCCATTCTACATTTATTGTTATGTCTTATTGCTTGCTAGACATCACCACTTTGTCATGCTATCCCTTAAACCAAGCATGATACGCTTGACTTTATGATTATCTTATTTGCGGGAACCCTGCCTTGTTTTATGGAACTAAGTGCCACATGGAACAAAGTGCCACGCCACACGGTGGGGGCCACCTCTTGAAACCCATGGGGGCCACCTCTAGAATCCACTCCCTCAGAACAAAGTGCCACATGGAACAAAGTGCCACACCACACGGTGGGGGCCACCTCTTGAAACCCATGGGGGCCACCTCTTGAATCTGAAGGGCTAATACTGTCATGTTCACCTATTCCCGTAAACTGATAATCCTTAATAAGCTACAACTTGTATGGGGTATGGGTGGAAGTGATGGATGCCGGAATGATACCTTGCTTATAGTGATGGATATGATATATGCGGCGGAAAGTTGTAATGGGACTTAGGGCCCACACGATTACCTATAGGGGGACTTTGGGCCTCCAAACCGGTCCCAGGTGGTGGGAACCGTTGGGCCACTAAACTGGTCCCCGGTGTATGAGTGCCACTATAAGAGGTGATATCAGTTCTCCATCTGCTTCCGTTAACAACCCTCGACTCGCTTATATATGGATGTATGTGTGTTGGGGTGCACACCTGGACACATGCCGAGATATATGAGTCAGACGAGTAATAATAATAATAGACATTGCCTATTGACTTCTGTTGTGTTTCCTGTTATGGTTTCCGTTATGTGTATCCGTTACTCGTGTTATGGACCCCTGATCATTATTGTTATGCATTCCTGTTTTTGACTATGATATGACTTGCAACTCTGATTCTATACGCTTGGATATTCGGTAGCATGAGATAAGGGTATATATATGAGGGTTTCCTTGTTTGGATTATTCCTTCGATGTACTAGTCTCATGGGACCGTGACCTAAGCGTATAAAATCAATCTTGCATATACTCAGCTTTACCCTGGATTTCCTGATTTATGATACTTATGTTGTACTCGTTCGTACCTTCTATATTTGTGTTCTAACCCCCCTGTCTTCTGTACTTGACACTTGTACTCATCTTGGCTCGCCACCTGGCATTATATCATACTCGCCTGGGGAGTTTCACTGACTCCCCTGGATTCTCATGTCCAGGTCATGGAGCTTGGAGCGTGAGGATTTCCCCCTGTTTATTGATCAGAGTAGCGCAGCGGTAGCGTGGTCTCTCCAGTTACCTCGTGAGCACTCTTTTGTACTGTTCATATACATGTATCTTTTATGTTGTCCATACATGTATATTCCTTTGTTCTCTCGCATTTGCGCATATTAGTGATATGATATTCATGTAATATTGTAATCACTCTGATGATAACTGTGTAATTGTACTATATGTGTTGGAATGTATAATGCACCATTTGCTTCCGTACTCTGATTCTTGCCTGTACTGATGCTTAGCGTATATACGGGAGGGTAGTTCTGACCTACGTATATACGTTGCAGTGACGTCCCCGTATCAGCGGGATCGGGGCGTTACAGGTTGGTATCAGAGCTTAGGCTCTAACTTCCTCAGTACGTCCAGACGGCAAATCAATGGTAAAGAGATTTGCAACTGGAATACATGAGTCTTGGTTATACATTCCAACTACAAGTGCAGAGTTATCTATTTCTTGACTATCTTTCCTTTGGTTTCTAATCCTTCCTTGACTATCTTTCCTTTGATTCCTAGATCCTTTCCATATCCTTTCCCTGTTTTGGTTTTATGAAGCCTTTATTCCAGCCCTTGTCCCCTTTGTGTTCAATTTACCCCTTAACGAAATTGCGAGGACGCAATTTTTTGTAAGGTGGATGGATTGTAATACCTCGTTTCCGAAATACGTACTTAGTTACGTATTCAGATTTTCAGTCGTACTTTTTCGATTTGTTTCCTGTATTTATTCTGTATGATGAATTCCTCATATGATTGTTTTTGTTTTGGATTTGGATTCGTGGACACGGAGTCAGCCCTAGTCTGAACCGAAGGACCCGATCCTAGTATATTACCCGATTTGGCCTTTCCGATGTTTAGATTTGACCGATTTCAGTTCCAAAGATTATTTTCCAATATTTTAGATTTTATGTGATTTTCTGGAATTATCTTGGATTAAAAGGAATTTCTCCAAAACCGGTGTCGGCCAGTACCGCTGACCGATTCCCGGATTTTTATTTTACAAACGGCTTGGAATTTCATGATGGTTCTTTAGACTTTATTTCTTAGAATCCTATTTCTTACCTAAATTCTTTTTCTGAGGATTTTATAAATTTATGAAAATTCAAACGGAGTCGGTAGGTAACTGATTCCGGGATTTTTAGTTTTAAAACTATAAAGTATTTCTTCAAACGGATTTCACTATTGGTCTTTATATATTATTATTGATTTTTGGTAAAATTTTCAGATCATTCCGAAGTACTGGAATTTCGGGCATTTTTTCCGATTATTGCAATTCCTATTTCCACCTAGATTGCCACCTCATTTCCCACTCAACTTCTCACCTAACCCCACTAACTCTCTCTCCTTCCCTTAGCCGGCCAAGTGGCCTTGTGAGGGACACCTCACCTCCCTTTTTGCAAGAAAACCCCTTGCATCTATCCTTTTTGCACTCACTTCACAAAATCCCCATCATATTTATTCATTTCCTTTTGCAAATCACTTTTTCTCTTCCACTTCAACAAGAGAGAAACTCTCCCCCAAAATCCCTCTTCTTCCTCCACCAAACCCTAATCCAAAGAACTCCCCTAGACTCTTCCACCTCCACCTCAAGACTTCAAGAGTTCAACTAGGGCTTCATCACAAGGACATCATCTTCAACCATCAACCCCAAGGCTACACCAAGAGCTACTCCTCCACTTCTAGCTTCAACAACACTTGGTGGATTGAAGCCATCATTTTCTCCATTTGATCAAGCTTCCAATTGGACCCATCCAAGTGAGTATCTTTACTCACCAAGACATGTTTCCATTCCTAGTATACATGCATCCCCATATCTTGTGCTCACATGCCATAAAAATCACATTTTTACCATCTAGAACAACCCCTAAGTTCTGTTCTGTAAACTGCTCCCCGACCAGAATTAGTCGACTTGACCTAGAACCTAGTCGACTAGAACACTTAGCTGAAACCTAGTTTTTCTGAAAAACACAGTATTAGTCGACTTACCCCAAATATTAGTCGACTGATCAACTCTCTGGAAATCCCTATTAGTCGACTCCTGAATTCACCTAGTCGACTAACCCTCCTTGGACCAGAAACCAACTCTCGGCCCAGTCGACTTAAGCCTATTTTATTAGTCGACTTGAACACCTTAGTCGACTAGCCATTTTACCTTAGTCGACTAATGTTTCCTGGAACAGTGACCCCAATTCTCTTTATCCCAGACTTGGTCGACTTGCGTACCTGTTAGTCGACTTGAAACCTATATTAGTCGACTAGTCCCTTGACCCTAGTCGACTAACTCTTCCTGAAACGGAAAACCAAACTCTCTGGATCACAGTATTAGTCGACTACCCCATATTCCTAGTCGACTAACTCCACTATTAGTCGACTATTCTTCCACCCTAGTCGACTAACCTTGCCTATCAGTTATAGTTGATTTCCTTCTTGACCATGAACCTTATCCTCTAGACTTATATCACATATAGGTGTCACTTGACTTGTCACCTGACAAACATCACTTACCCTACTTTCTTTCTCACTTCTCTTCACTCTACATGTTTATATCACAGGTTATGGCGCATCCCGAACTTCAGTGGATTCCGGATATTTCGGCGTTTTGGTGATTTGGGCGAGTATTCTTACTCGCTACCTTCTTGCATTCTTATTTCATTTATTTGCTTCATGCTTTCATATACTTTATTCCATATATCTTTTACTGTTTACATACTATGCGTGGCAGACCCTTCGTGGTCGTTGTATTCTTGGTTTCCTGATATGTCATCACTCGCCATGCTATTATTCCAGACCTGTCAACTTTATGTTCTCTTTTAACACATGTATATCAACTAACCATGCCGCTACCTTGCCAGACCCTATAGTTATGTCATGATTGACCCGGCCCATTCTACATTTATTGTTATGTCTTATTGCTTGCTAGACATCACCACTTTGTCATGCTATCCCTTAAACCAAGCATGATACGCTTGACTTTATGATTATCTTATTTGCGGGAACCCTGCCTTGTTTTATGGAACTAAGTGCCACATGGAACAAAGTGCCACGCCACACGGTAGGGGCCACCTCTTGAAACCCATGGGGGCCACCTCTAGAATCCACTCCCTCAGAACAAAGTGCCACATGGAACAAAGTGCCACACCACACGGTGGGGGCCACCTCTTGAAACCCATGGGGGCCACCTCTTGAATCTGAAGGGCTAATACTGTCATGTTCACCTATTCCCGTAAACTGATAATCCTTAATAAGCTACAACTTGTATGGGGTATGGGTGGAAGTGATGGATGCCGGAATGATACCTTGCTTATAGTGATGGATATGATATATGCGGCGGAAAGTTGTAATGGGACTTAGGGCCCACACGATTACCTATAGGGGGACTTTGGGCCTCCAAACCGGTCCCAGGTGGTGGGAACCGTTGGGCCACTAAACTGGTCCCCGGTGTATGAGTGCCACTATAAGAGGTGATATCAGTTCTCCATCTGCTTCCGTTAACAACCCTCGACTCGCTTATATATGGATGTATGTGTGTTGGGGTGCACACCTGGACACATGCCGAGATATATGAGTCAGACGAGTAATAATAATAATAGACATTGCCTATTGACTTCTGTTGTGTTTCCTGTTATGGTTTCCGTTATGTGTATCCGTTACTCGTGTTATGGACCCCTGATCATTATTGTTATGCATTCCTGTTTTTGACTATGATATGACTTGCAACTCTGATTCTATACGCTTGGATATTCGGTAGCATGAGATAAGGGTATATATATGAGGGTTTCCTTGTTTGGATTATTCCTTCGATGTACTAGTCTCATGGGACCGTGACCTAAGCGTATAAAATCAATCTTGCATATACTCAGCTTTACCCTGGATTTCCTGATTTATGATACTTATGTTGTACTCGTTCGTACCTTCTATATTTGTGTTCTAACCCCCCTGTCTTCTGTACTTGACACTTGTACTCATCTTGGCTCGCCACCTGGCATTATATCATACTCGCCTGGGGAGTTTCACTGACTCCCCTGGATTCTCATGTCCAGGTCATGGAGCTTGGAGCGTGAGGATTTCCCCCTGTTTATTGATCAGAGTAGCGCAGCGGTAGCGTGGTCTCTCCAGTTACCTCGTGAGCACTCTTTTGTACTGTTCATATACATGTATCTTTTATGTTGTCCATACATGTATATTCCTTTGTTCTCTCGCATTTGCGCATATTAGTGATATGATATTCATGTAATATTGTAATCACTCTGATGATAACTGTGTAATTGTACTATATGTGTTGGAATGTATAATGCACCATTTGCTTCCGTACTCTGATTCTTGCCTGTACTGATGCTTAGCGTATATACGGGAGGGTAGTTCTGACCTACGTATATACGTTGCAGTGACGTCCCCGTATCAGCGGGATCGGGGCGTTACAAACGATATGGAAAGGATCAAGAAGATCAACCGACCTGCCAATTCTAGCTTCGCAGAAGCTGATCTTAGCCTCGCAGCAAGGCTACTTTCCGGATTCAAACAGATTCGATTCAATCTGTTTCTATATTTTCAAAGGACGATCTCCAGAAATAGGGCTGGATTTTCTGAGAAGACTCCACAAGCAAAGACTTCTTCAAAAAGCACCGTGTGCTCTCGAATTCAGAGATCTTTTAGATAATTGTTTTCTCTATCCAGGGTGTTGATACCCTAACGTCGTCCTTCCTCTCAAGGAGTCTCTGGAACCAGGCGAGAAGGAATTCCTAATTGAAGGTGATTTTGAGAAGCAGCAAGAGGGTTCTACCAACCTTCTATTCTCTGATTCCTGGAACCAGGCGAGAAGGGAATCTCATCGCTCGCCTCGTCAAAGGGACAAAGTGGTCGCGCGCTGACCAGACTCCTATCGGCACACTTCTCCAGAATTTCTGAGGAGATCTACTTGTAATCTTTTTAAGAATACTTGTAATTTAGCTCCTCAAACTCTTTTTTGCAAGTTTTTCCCCTTTGCAAATATAATGGAAAACACCCACCAGCCCTGGCTATGTTCATGTCCTGTGCACATCAGTCGACCAGACCGGTCGACCGCAGACAGCCTGGTCTAAACTTTAAGGGATTGAAAACTTGTCTTTTTGCCTTTGATTAAATCCCATAAAATCACATAAATTTCACAAAAAATAGTTCTTATTAGATCTTTGCAATACAAATATGCGTGACTAAAATTCAACACATATTATAAACAATTTAAACCATTTTTGTGTTCTTGAAATTTTGCCTTAAACCAAAATTCGTATTTTCCAAAACTAGGATTTTTGAAATGAAAAACCGTTTTCTCCAAAACTCATGTAAATACAAAAACATGATATAGAAATAACTTTTAAGCATGTTGTATATGGATAGAATCCAATATACATGAAATATATTATATCTATGTTTTTGACATGAAATACAAAAATAAGTTTTGTTTAAATACAGAACTCCAAACTCATGAAATAGACTATCAAAATAAGTTTTTCAAAATAGATGAAGCATAGATGTATATAGATCAAATCTAATATACATTAAACCATGTAAATTTATTTTGATTCTATCTATTCATGAAAATCATATGAAAAACTGAAACCGATTAAACCAAAAAGAAAACATGATACTTTAAAATTAGTGTGTGTATGTGAACTTGAGCATATCAACACTATCTAATCTTTACAATGATCTAAACATTCTAAACTAAACAAACCAAGGTCTTCTTGTAGAACTCTGACTCCAAGTCGACTTGATCCAAAATACGATCCAACAAGCTTGACTCCAACCAAGTGCTAAATGCGATCTTGACGCGCGAGCTTTTGAATCTCATGTGAAAGCCTCAAAAACTTCTTTGTTGAAGCTAATCACTTACTAATATCTTGATCAAATATTTGAAACTAAATATCACAAGATTATTAGTAAACACTAACTACATGAGTTAATCATCATAAAAGTTAGAGTGAAGGGCCTCTGGGCTAACATGAATTTCATAACACCTCCCTTATTTGAAATTCTTGACTTCTAAAATTGAAAAGTTAAGATGTCTATGTAATTTTAAGGCCTTAGGAATTCATGTCTATTTTACCACTATAGAAGATTCATATTTTATTAATGGCAAACATCTTGAGGCAAAGACAAAAGCCATCCATGCTTTAAAGTCAACCCAAAATGATGAATATTTATTTAGAGTTTCTAACTTTGATTCGGCTTTTGTAGTATGGAACACACTTGTGTCCTTCGGTGAACAAAAGCAATACTATATGGGGAGTGACTCGGATGATGGAAGTGATGCTTCCAACATGTGTTACATGGTCCAAGGGGATGACCCCCTTGAGGTAAATTCCAAATCCGAGTTAGAAGAAGATATTGACATGCCTTATGATGAGCTTGCATCTTTTTGTCAAAAACTTCTTGAAAAATATTATTTATTAAAAATTGAAAATGATAAGTTGAAGAAGGAAAATACTTCTTTGTTAAAAGAAAATAATTCTTTTAAAAATAAATTTGAATGTGTTTCAAAAGAAAATAAATTTTAAAAAAGGAGAATATTTTCTTGTCTTCAAAATTAAATGAATTTGTGAAGGAAATAATTCATTGAAAAATAAAATTATTTTGGTGGAAAAAGAAAAAGGGATTGTTTTGGAAGAAAATAACTCTTTAAAAAAGAAAATTATTTTAAAAGAAAAAGAAAACTTTACTAAAAAGAAAAAGGATGTGGATTCTCATGCTCATGTCTCTTCTTCCAAAATTAATAATGATATTTGTATTTTAAAGAAGAAAATTGATTGTTTGGGCTCCACTTTGAGCCAATGTGCATTTAACCATAATAGGTTGGAATCCATATTTCGCAAGAAACAAATTTCACATACTCATGGCATACACATGCACACCATGCTCACCCCACTCACATGTATGCTAGAGTGTACAAATGTACACATTGCGATCTCAAAGGCCATTTTGTAAAATTTTATTTTGATAGGATAAATCATTTAAATTTTGCTAATAAAATTATTTGGGTTCCAATTGTTACTAACCCCAATGGACCCAAAAAGATATGGGTACCAAAATTCCTACCACTTGTGTTTGATGTAGGTGTGGGCTCTCACAAAATGTGAGAGGGTTGGTGCCTTGATGGTGGTTGCATATGGAGTTAAATGGATATACCTAATTAATGTATCGCTATCAAGGATGTTTGGCGGGAGGACCACCATGGTTTAGAGACTTAGAGAATAGTTCATGTAGTTTGGTAACTATCTCTAAACTCTTACTTTAGTTTACATGCTTTTACATTGATAATTTTTAGCATGTTGTGATTTTAATGCTTATTATGTTAAATGCAATGTTATTAGACATGTGATATACATAAATAATCTTTGAGATACACCCATGTTTATATGAATTCATATTTTGTGTTCTCACATTGTTTAACTACTATGTATATACTAGTTCTAAAACACGTGCATTTAGCCTAATGATGATGTTTGTTTTGTACTTCATGTGGTTATTACTTGTTTTGATGTAGTTTTTATTAAAACTTGTGTTTATACTTGTACAAGTAGTGAGCTATACTTGATTATTATATGTTTATGCTTCATTGCTCATTTATACTCATTACATGTATATGTATAACCTACTTTTGATGATTTTTCATATAAACTTGTTTTTCCTATTTTTGTACATGTTTAGCTTCATGTATTGTTATTTTTATTTAAAACTATTTGATATACATGTATATCTTTGAGTCACTTGCCTTCATGCAAAATTCTATTTTTGACTCTTTTTTTTGGAGATATGTATGTATACTTTTAGATTCGACAAAACATACATATACCTTGATGCTTATTTAATTTTTATAAAAAATTTTAGTTTTGATGTTTGTTTTGAGCCTTATTGATTTATTTCATGAATATGCTATTCACATGATTATTGTTCACTCACATTATTTTTATTTACTCATGACTTTGTTTTATGAGCACATTTTTTAGCCTTATAGATCTTGAGTGACAATTTTTGTGTACTTAGCAATGCTTCATGGGATATATGATTTGATTTCATGTTTTGAAGGATCTGTAACTAGTTTTTTAAAAATTATTTTAAACTAGTTTCTTAATTCTTCAATTGGTAGAGTTTTCAAACACATTAAATTATTTTCAAACTCTTTTTTTTGAAAACATCTACCAACCTAAGGGCGGTTGATTAGGCGACCATGCCTTGTATACCCTTAAATGAATATCTTTTAACATGTGCATGAGTAGGGCAGTAGGTATGAGTTATACATTTGATCTTCATGTTATTTTATTTTTGTATACTCATATTTGTTTTCTTATATATATATGCTTTAAATTTAAAGTGATATTTTCATTTTATACATACATATATGTGATTTAAATTGTGCTTATTCTACAATTGGTATCAATTTCACATTCAATTGGTATCAAAATTTACTATTAGTATCTTAATAATTTTGTTTACTACAAGTGATACCAACATTTATTTTGTCAACTACAATTTTAAATTGGCATCAAAATTTATTTTGTTGACTTCAAGAAATTTAAAATTTGTTTTTAAAGTGATCTCAAAATTTTTCTAAATTTGTTTGATATGTATTCCTTATATGCAAGGGGAGCTTAACATTTCCTCTATATATAGATTCATGTTGAGTGTAGCTTACATTTTGAGGAGCTTGACCTGTCTTCTTTATGTGGTACACGTGTATAGAGGGAGCTTAACATCTCCACTTATTCATTGTACATTATGCTTTATGTGGATTAGGGTCCAGTCATCCCTTCTCCATGTAATGCATGTACACGGGGAGAGCTAACTTAACTGCTCTCCTCTTCATGATTGTATATCGCATATACGTCTTTATTGTTTGTTTGCCCTGTTGATAAATTGACAAAAGGGAAGAGAAGAATTTAGAGTTTATATGCATGTTAAATATTCGTTGTTTATGCATATATGTTTAGTTTATTTAGTTTATATATGCTTTTATTAAATATTTTATTATTTTTGCTATGCATGAGTTAAGGGGGAGCTTCTATGAAGTTTATCTTTAATCCATGCATATATAACTCCAAGAGTTTTGTCATCATCAAAAAGAGGGAGATTTTTGGCCCAAAGGCCCATCACTCTAGTTTCGATGATGATTAACTCATGTAGTTATAGTACTAATGATCTTGTGTCTATTCAGTTTTAGATATTTAATCAAGATCTTGTTTAGCTTCAAGGAAAGATTCGAAGTCCAGTTTTGAAGCTAGCACGTGTTGATTCAAGAGCTCACGCATCAAGATCGCATCAAGTACTCAAGAGGAGTTTAGCTCTTTGGATCAAGGTTTGGACCAAGTCAAGATGGAGAAGAAGATTTTCTAGAGAAGATTTTCAAGACTTGAGTCTATGTTTGTAAGTGTTAAGATTTTGTATTTTAGATAAAATGTAAATAGTAGATTAGTTGTGAATTACTCAAGCTCATATACACACACACATAAAAAATTTACATATGTTTTCTTAAAATAGTTTTAATTTTAAAAAATACCATTTTTTTTAGTTTCAAAGAAAATATCTTTATATTTCATGAATAGAGTTCATCAAAACAAGTTTACATATTTTATATGTATATTAATTTCATCTGTATACATTGTTGATTCAAATGTTTAGAAAAACTTAGTTTGATATTTTAAGTTCATGATTTTAAGTTTTGTATTTATCAAAACTTTGTTTAAAGCTTAACTGTCAAAAATATAGATATTTCATTTTATATGTGTATTGGATAATATCCATACACACTATGCTTCAAATAAGTTTTAATATCTTGTTTTTGTATTTGAATAAGTTGTAGAAAAATCTTTTTTCAAATTGAAGATTGATTTTGAAAAATATGGTTTTCGATCTAAAGCTAAAATTCTTTATCGCAAAAGTCGTTCAATATATTTGTAATATGTGTTAATTTTTGATCACACATTTTTAGATTTCAATGTATTTCAATGAACTGATTTTTGTGAATTTTATGTGATTTTATGGGATTTTATAGGATTTTAAAAGGCCAGTTTTAATCCCTCATTAACCCTGACCTGGGCTTCTGGCGGTCGACCGACCAGTCAACCGGACAAGAAGTCAGTCGACCGAGTGGTCGATCGACGTGCACAAAGACATGCCCAAGCCCTGACTTGAGGGCCGGTCGACCGATCCAGAGAGTTTACTCTCTGGGTCTGGCCCCGGTCGACAGAGCAGTCGACCAATCAGAGAGCAGTGCTCTCTAGTTCTAGCCTCAGTTGGCCGACAGTCGATGAACAAGTCAAGACCTGGGTGCGATCGATCGGGCAGTCGACCGGCAACCCCAACGGTCATAAATATGACCGTTGGCCGGTCGACTGACAGGTCATCTGTCTTGGGGATTTGCCCCAACGGCTAGTTTTTGTAGCCCTATAAAAGGGGGTTGTTTTGGCTAGTTTTCAACAGGATTTTGAAATGTTTTAGAGCCAGTTTTTTTCGTCTCTCTTAGGGTTTTTTCACATGTTTTTGGGCTAAAACTTTTATATCAAAAAGAGAGTTTTTAAGAATGTTTTCAAAAGAAATTTCTTGAGTTTTCAACCACAACTCTATCTTATTTTTCCAACACAAACTTGAGCTTTCCATTGCTATATCAATCCTCTAGGGATCCTTGTTGTGAGAGTTATTTTTATGATTAAAAGAAGTGATCACAAGTTTTCATTTTTTTATTGTAAGGAGTTGTAGAGGTTGTGGCCTCAGTGAAGAGTGTTTTGTGGTAATCAGCAAGCTAGTGTGCTTGCGTGTGTTGTTCTTGCGGGAACGAGTGAGGGACTTTGGAGGTCCAAGAGTTCTTGAGGGAGCTCGTTGTAAGTATTTCAGCACCGAGTGATCTTGCGGGATCGTTATAGTGAAAATCCTTCATAGTATTGAAGGCGGGGACGTAAAGCAAGTGTGCTCGAACCTTAAAACAATTCTCCCGTGTTTGTGATTGCTCATTTCTCTCTCACTTGTGTTTTATATCTTGCATGCTCTTATTGTTCATATTTATTACATACTTGATATTTCCTTATGCTTAATTGATATATGCTTGGGATTGTTCGCTCACACTTGTATTCAAGAAAGAAAGCTATAGTGACACCTCAACTCCTAATCTAGAGAAATCTTGAGGAGATAATCCAGAGCCCTTCACCGAGAATTCTGCTACACTCTTGTGTTATACTTTGTGTGTTTGCACAATAGTTTTTTAGCTTGCATAATTAGTTTTAATTCCGCATTTTTTTTGCATTAGATTAGCTTATCACCTGTTCACCCCCTCTAGGTGACCTAAAAAAAAGTTGTTAAGAAATTAACTAAAGCAAAAAAATTAAATTTTTGAGGGAGAGCATCTATAATTTCTCTTAAAATTTGTATAGGAGTGGGAGATTCAGTTATCGCAGCAAAAAAGAGAAAAATAAAGAAAAAGTAAATAGGAGGAAAAAAAATGGGTATAAGTTTGTCTTAGGGACCCACAAATCTGCTTTTTATGGAAGTCCTAAATAAAATCCTAGAGCAAGCGGTATTGAGGCAGTTTAACAACCAACTCCAGACTCAAATCGCTGCTCCCCAGAGCAACCAGTGATCGATGCAATTGTTAACACTCTAAAAAGACAAACTCCAAGACAGCTCTGCAACCGGTCCAAACGATATCTAACTTGTCGACACTTCTAAAAGACAAGTCGCAGACAGGAGGAAGACCTGTTCATCCCTGATGAACAACCAGTGACTTTGACTCCACTAATCTAGTGAAGCAGACAGTGAACCAAGCATTGCCTTCTAAAGAAGCCCAAGGGGCTAACTTTTAGTTTCGCTACAAGCTCAGCTCTAGTTTCGAAGAAAGCTTAAAGTAGCTCTGCTGTGGGCTCATTTCTTCGCTTCTTTTCTAAAGATATTTCAAGCTCTATCAAAGAGTTGTCCTTTAGCTTCACTGTAAGCACTTTTCTAGCATCACCGCAAGCTCCCTTCAGCTCCGCTGTGGGCTCATTTCTCAGTTTTGCATGAAGCTTAGCAGCGCTGCAGCTTTTTTGGTCATTTTGACAATTTTAAAAATCTCAACACGAGATTAATGTGATAATATTATTTTTTGGTAGTTTATTGTCGTGATCTTTTTACTCATTAATTAGTTGAAGAAGATCAAGGAAAATCCCTCACTTGATGGAGCAAATCAAGAGATTGATATAAATCCCTCACTTGATGGATCAAATCAAGAGATTGATATAACAACCCCAAGACAGCTGGCTAATTAGCTTCGCATGCGGGTTCCAACTTCACACAAGCTACATTTAGCTTCACAACGAAGCTATTCTAGCTTCAGGTGCGAAGCAAGACTGGATCACTGTGTTGATTTTCAAGGGAGTAGTTACACCCATAGAGCCTATAAATAGCCCATTGCGAGAAGGGACTCGGGGCAGAGAATTTGGGCTGATTTTCTTGGATCTAAAGGTTAGAATATTCACAAGAGATCAGCCTCTAGCTTTCAAGCTTTTTTTTAGAGATCTTTAGTTCTTTTCATGGTCCTAATACTCTCAAGATCTTTCTCTCTCGAAGGATTTTCGGAACCAGGCGAGAAGAAAATTCTTAAGCAGAAGACCCGAAGACTCGATCGTTCACATCATGAACAGAACAAAGTGGTTGCACACTGACCAGACTTCCACCAGCACACTTCTCCAGAATCTCAAGAAGAGATACTTATAACTTTTCATTTTTACTTATAAATCTCTTTGAATTTTGTAAAGTTTTCCCACTTTTCAACATCAATGAAAAACAAGCTGGTGACTTCACTGGGGATTATTTTCTTCAACAACAAGAAGACAGTGCCACAATGCGATAATGAGATCCTTGGGTTTACTAGATGTTGTCCATTCAATGTGACCAAGAGAGATTCGAGCAAATTTTCTCTGAGGGCAGCTCAAGCCCCATCAATATGCACAAGCACAAGAAGATCTCCGTGGTTAGATCTCCTCTAGCCACTGCTTGGAAGTAAGTCTCTGGTAAGATGAAGAAGGCTATCTACAAGCCTAACAGAGACTAAACTAGCTTCGCTCCAGCATCTGTATGTTGTGTGCGAAGCTAAATCAGCTTTAAAGGCTATTTGGATCGAAAAATCCACTTCAGCCTCGTGCGAGGCTAAAGGATCTCTTGTTTCAACTTTTGCAAAAGCTCACGTACTCTCTAGCTATGAGACTACTTTAGCTCTTTATAGAGCTCAACCTCGCTTCTCCCGCGAATCTAAAGACAAAGCACTCATAAGTGTTATCAGCGAAGCTGCAGTAACTTTGCTCCCTTTTGCCAAAGCTCTTAGCTGTGAAGTTAGAGCTGAAGCACCCCTGGTGCTAGCAGCGAAACTACTTCGCTTAAAAGAAGAATAGTGCATAATAGTGCTAAAGCACTAAGTGTTCAAATAGCTTCGCCCTGCGGCGAAGATATCTTAGCTTCGCACCTCGCTAGGAAATCAGCCTCCAATGTTAAGTCTAAGATTAAACCTAAGACTTTTTATCCCATCAAGGCTAATGTCCAGCCTCCCCAGGTTCTAATGTTGGATCAATTCGGTCTGGCTAACACAGACTAGCGGAAATTTCTGAGCAGTGATCGGCAAAATGCATGCACAAAAATAAGTAAAGGAATGATTGATGTTACTGCTTTTGTGATTCTTCCGTAATAGCAAAGTGGCTATACGGGTCGTATCAGCATGGAGGGAGAGCGATGGAAGCTTTGATGCGGCTTCTTTGTTCAAAGTAAAGAAAAAGTTCTTTGTTTCAAATAAAGATTGAAAAGAAAACAAGTGATGTTTGAAGAATTATTTGTATTGGTTTGATGGTTTGTAAAAGTGAATTTTCTTAATGGTAAAACACATGGCTAACTTTCAACTAAGTGCTCCCACTAATCTTTAACTTCTTGAAGATGTAGCCTAATAATAGATCATAGGCAAGCATAACCTTTATGCATAAGAACTATTTATGTTGGAGATCGAATGAAAGTTCTTCCTTTAACTTAGCTTTACATGACAAAACTTGAACATTTATTAAGATCCAATTGAAGGCGAGAATAAGGGAAGAAACAAGTGCACTAACGGTATCAGTAAAGATTAATAGGAATATCTCTAACTTACGAAAACAAGAAAGTTTACAATCTATAAATCATCAAAAACGGTTAAGCATGAAATATAAGAATGGGAGTACTTGTGAGTAAGTTAGAGTTAGAACCCTCGTCTTAAGATGTCATAGCTCTTGTTTGCACAAGGCTTTGTTTGACACTATTGACTTATTTGGGTTATCAATCAAGTTGTTAGAGATTAGTGGGTTAGTAATTAGTTAGCCATGTAAATGAAAACTTAGTTAGACACGAGTAAGAAAAGAAAACAAAAAGAGTGAAGAAGTAAAGAAAAGAAGTATTACACCAAAACAAGAAAATAAAAGCAAATGAAAACACAAGTGATGGAAAGAAGAAGGAGAAGTATTACTTGTATAAGATTGTCATCTTCAAATACAACATGTACACACTCTCTCTCTTTCACTCTAATGGCTAAACTAAGTTAGAAGAAGAAGAAAACATAAACAACTATAATTCCTAAAAACAAACTAACATAAAAATCCTAACTCTCTCGATATCTCCTCTGAAGAACCCCAAGGGGGTATTTATAGGCACCACGAGAAAGGAGCCAGAGGGACAAACCCTTGTTAACCCAGAGGCCTTTCACCTTAGTTTTGATGATGACTAACTTATGAAGGTTCGTTTACTGATAATCTTGTGTTTATACAGTTCAGTTATTGATCAAGATATTAGATTAGCTTCAATAAAGGAATTTTGGAGCTAACTCAAGTAGATTCAAGAGCTCGCGCGTCAAGATCGCATCAGCACTCATATGGAGTCAAGCTCGTTGGATCGTGCTTGGATCGGCTTGTCTTGAAGATGAGGATCGGCAAGAAGAATTCAGTTTGTTTAGATCTTGTGTAAAGATAGATAGTGTTGATATGCTCAAGTTCACACACACACAATTTCAATATATTTTAGTTTTCAGTTTAGCCGGTTATGGATTTCGAATAGAAATATATATGGTTTTCATGAATGGAAAGAATCAAAATAAGTTTACATGGTTTAATATATATTAGATTTCATCTATATACATATATGCTTCATATATTTAGAAAAAACTTACTTTGATGCTCCCATTCTTGTGTTTGGAGTTTTGTAATCAACAAAACTTATTTTTGGATTTCATGTCAAAAATATAGATATATCAGTTACATGTATATTAGATTCTATCCATATGCTCTATGCTTCAAAAGAGTTTAAATATCTTGTTTTTGTATTTATACAAGTTTGGGAAAAATCGGATTTCCATTTTAAAGTTTTGTTTTCAAAAAATACGGTTTTTGTTTAAGACCAAATAATTTATATCACACAAATGGTTCAAATGGTTTATAATATGTGTTGATTTTTTGTCACACATATTTGTTATTCAAAGATCTAACAAGAAGTTATTTTTATGGAATTTATAAGAATTTCTGGGATTTTAATTGGTATTAAAATAACCAAGTTTCAATACCTATAATTCCCAGCCAGACCACACTGGCGGTCGACCGGACCGATCCATCGATGTGCACGAGGACGTGCACGGACCCAGGCTAAAAGGCCGGTCGACCGACTGTAAGCACCCAACTCTCGGGTGCTGCCGGTCGACTGGGCGGTCTACCGACAGGCTTCGCCTGGTCGACCGGGCGGTTGATCGGAGGCACAACGGTCAGAAATATGACCATTACGCTCTGACCGTTGTGCCGGTCGACCGGCCGGTCAACCAGAAAGTCATTTTTGACCTTTCAGGCTGCCAACGGCTTTTTTGTTTGGGGCCTATATAAAGGGGTCCTCTTGGGCTATTTTTAACATGATTTTTGAGAGCTAAATTTTCTATCTTTCTAAGTGGCTTAGCAGCAAGTTTAAAAGAATTTTTGTGGTTAAAAGATTTATCTTTTATTTGTTTTCAAGGGTTAGAAAAATCAAAGAAAAATAGAGTATTTGGGATATTAGTTTTGATCTTCATTTCTATTTTTTTCTAGCATTTTTCCCAAGTATTTTCTTTGTGATTTTGATTTTCAAACTCCTTATTTTTCTCATACTTGAGCTATCATCTCTATCCTATCTATATGATCTTGTTTTTGTGAGAATTATAGTTTGTGGTCTATTGAGATCACCAAGAGTTGTTTTTGGTCTTTGAGATCACCAAGTTATAATCTTTCTTTGCTTTTGGCTTTGTGCTTATCCCTCTAGTGTAGAGGTGCTTATGCTTTAGGTTTGTGGATATCCCTCTTGTGCAGAGGTGATTGTGGTGGAGTTTGGCTTTATGCCCATCCCTCTTGTGTAGAGGTGATTGTTATTTTGGCTTAGTGCCTTGCCTCTTGTGTAGAGGTGGTTGTATTGGAGAGAGGAGTTGTGTACTCCTTACCTTTGTAAATCACCTAGAGGGGGGTGAATAGGTGATGAGCTAATCTAATGGTCAATTAATACAGAATTAAAACTACTTAAACTAAACACTACGTATAACACAAGAGTGTAGCCGGATTCCCCGTGAAGGGCTCGGGACTAACTCCTCAAGATTCCTCTAAATAAGAGTTGAGGTGCCGCGTTGGCTCTCTTGGTTGGATACAAGTATTAGCAAACAATCCCCAAGCATATAACAATATGAGCACAAATATATATCAAGTATATAAAGATGAAAGCAATATAAGCATGCAAGAAATAAACAAGTAAGAGATAGAGAGAGCAATCGCAAACACGGGAGATTTGTTTCGAGGTTCGAGCACACTTGCTCTACGTTCCTGCCTTCAATAATTGAAGGATATCCACTAAAATTGATCCCACTGGATCACTCGGTGCCGCAACACCTACAAGGAGTTCCCTCTAGAACTCTTGGACTCTCTAGTCCCTCTCTTGTTCCCGAACACACCGCAAACCCATAAGCTCGCCGAGGCCGCACCTCAAACACCGAGTTCACACACGAACTTGAAACAACGCGAACACACACGTCCGCCTCCTCAAAGTAAAGATGAAGTCTTTGGTGATCACAACACTTTAATCACCTAAAAACAATCTCACAATAACACTCCTATAGGATGAATATATCAATGGATAGCTCAAGTGTTTGTGAGAATAACAAGGATTGAAATGGTGGAGGAAAACTCAAGAAAACACTTTGAAAACACTCTTGATAAACTTCCCTTTTTATTGGAAATATTTGCTCTCAAACAAGTGGAGAAAACTCTGAAATAGATGGGAAAAATTAGGTTTAAAACTCTCATCAAATCTTAGCTAAAACAGCCCTCAAATGGGGTTTATATAGGCCCCAACAAAAACTAGCTGTTGGCAGTTGACTAGGCCCAAATGGCCTTCCGGTCTACCGGCCGGTCGATCGGCCAACGGTAAAAAAACTGACCGTTGTGCCTTCCGGTCGACCGCCCGGTTGATCGGGCCCTGAACCAGAGAGCAACGGCTCTCTGGCCGGTTGACCGCCCGGTCGACCGGGGCAACCCGAGAGTGGGTTGCCTTCCGTCGGTCGACCGCTCGGTCGACCGGCCAACTGACATGGCCTGTGCATGTTCTTGTGCACGTCCGGTCGATCGGTCTGGTCGACCAGCTCCTGGTCCGGTCGACCGGTCAGTCGACCACCAGGGCCTGGCAGACAAAAATAGGGATTTAAAAACTAGGTTTTTAATTGCCAAATAAATCCCATAAATTCACGAAAAATCTACAAAATAGTTTCAGTGTAATACTTTGATAAACAAACATGTTTGAGCAAAATTAAAATATATTACAAACATTTTGAACTATTTTTGTAACTTAGAAATTTTGGCTAAAAACAAAATCCGTATTTTTCCAAATTGGTTTTTCCAAAACTTCTCCAAATAAAAACAAGATATTTTATACACTTTTAAAACATAGAGTGTATGGATATGATCCACTACACATACATGATGAAATATCTATATTTTTGACATTAAGCTCTAAAACGGTTTTGGTTAAAAACATATGTATATAATAAACTCCAAAAACCAAACCGGTATTTTTCAAAATGAAAACTTCTTTTGTATTTTTTCCAAAATAAAAACTCTTTTATGAAAAGTCATTTAAATCAAGAGTGTGTGTGTATATGGTAACTTGATCTATCCACCAACTATTCTATCCTTTACATTTTATCTAAAAATAAAATCTTAATAAAAACAAACCTAGACACAAGCCTTGATCTTGAAGGTCTTCACTTGAAGTCTTCTCATCTTCTTGACTTGGTCCAAACTTGATCCAAAGAGCTAGACTCCTCTTGAGTGCTTGATGTGGTCTTGATGCATAGGCTCTTGAATCAAACCGTGCTAGCTTCAAAACTTGACTTGAAATCCTTTGATGAAGCTAAACACCAACTAAGATCTTGATCATAAATCTGAGACTAAATAAACACAAGATCATTAGTACTATACTACATGAGTTGATCATCATCAAAACTAGAGTGATGGGCCTTTGGACTAACAATCTCCCCCTTTTTGATGATGACAAAACTCATGGAGTTATATATGCATGGATTAAAGTAAAGCTCCAAAGAAGCTCTCCCTTAACTCATGCATAACAAATAAGCAATAAGATATGGCAATAAAGCACATGAAACATGCATGCAAACATAAGGAGATAAACATGCCAATCAAGTATAAAACTCATCAAATTCTTTTCTCCTTTTTGCAAAACAAAACAATATGCATAAACAAGAAATCCTTCTCCCCCTTTATGTATAAAGTAAGAAAAACATGCATATATACTCAAATACTTCTCCCTCTTTTTGTCAATCATCAACAAAGGGTTAAAGTAAATACAAAACAATGTTCTCCCCCTTTTTGTTAGAAACAAAAAAAATCAACAAAGGGGTGAACTCAAATTAATCAATAAAGAGATATATGCGATATACATTCATGAAGAGGAAGACGCTAAGTTAACTTCCCTACATACATGCATTACATGAAGAAGGGATGTGATCGAGCTAAACCTGCACAACAAAAAATACAAACATTTAGAATAGTGCTAGGTCCTCAATTCTACCGTGTAGCCTAGGATTAACGGGTCGTGATCCACAGGGAGGGACAGCGATGGAAGCGTTATGTAAGTTTCTTCTTTTAATTTACCAAAACTAGTTAATACTTATCTTCTCAGTTTATAAAAAGGAAAAAAATGTTAAGTTAAGAATAAGATAGTAGAAGAAGAGATGGTGGTATCGTTGTTGTTTTATCTATAAAAGAAAAGTAACCAAAAGAGATAAAAAATTGTTGATGCAAAAATCAAAAATAAAAAATAAATAAAAGGAAAATATTTACCTCTACTGTTGAACTATAACAAAGACTTACCTCAGCATGAAGTAAAGCAAAGCAAATAGAAAAGAATAAAGAAAGCAGAGCTTCGGCGAGATCGAGCACAATGAAGAAAAGTGGGAAACCTTCATTGATTGTCACCTTCAATATAAGCTTCTTGAAGAAAAGATTACAATAGTGTCACTCTACAATAACTCTTCCTCTCTTTTGATCATGTAACTCTCTCTAGCCTAAAAAAAAAATAAAAAATAAAAATTACATTGAAGAAGAAAAGAAAAACCTAAACTAAAGCTCTCTCTGAGATGGTCTTTTCTCTGCCTTCGAGGTATGAGGGTATTTATAGGAGAAAACCAGAGGGATAGAACGTGTATGAAGATAGGAAGAGTTAGATATTTCTGAATTTGAATTCTTCCCTTATCTCCAAACTTGATTTGATTTATCCAGAAATTCAATTCTAATCTGCAGGCAGTTAGCATGTTGATTACTGAATATCACTTATCAACTGATAGAATTGGACCCAGTAATCAACAGAAGAATTGTAGCCCTTTAAGTCTTCTTTCTATAACATCTTGAATCATCAGATTTGACCTTCAGTAGTAAAAGTTATGATTAATATGCTAAACTGTATCCAGCCTGAATCCAAATTTAAATTGCTTCATCTCATTCGTTGATCTTCTTTCTATCCATTTATCCTCTTTGATTTTCAGTTTATCTTCTAGAATTAGTAAGATATTCACTTATCTTCAGTGAAACAGATAGGCTCTTCAAACAATCCATTTTTTTCTTTGAAATGAGATGATATTATCTTATCTGATATATCCAGTTTTCAGATAAGATAGCTTCTAGAACCTTTAGATTTGAATCGATCCCATTTCTTTTGAACTTTTGACTTTAATTGGATAAATTTCATGATTATCTTCTCCCTATCATATCCTGCATGAATTAGGCCATTAAGACAAGTTATTTGCAATATTCATTACAGAGTATATGTAGGAATGTAATAATATTTATGCAATATATGTGTCCAAACACACCCCCACACTTATCTTTGCTCGTCCTCGAGTAAAACAAAGAGAGAAGAAAAACTAAACTAACTCACTTTTGTAAGAATCACGGTTGCACTTAGCACGTGCAACAAGCCGTTAAACTTCTAGGTTACCCCTAGAGGACGATTTTTGTCTCGTGAGGGTTTTCAGTAGATTGCACCCACAAAATCAATGATGAAAAAGAAATAAAGTGTTAGTATTTTCGAAAATGCATTTTGAAAGGGAAAAAATATTTGAATTATTAATGTAAAATTTCAAGTAATCTATAAGTCATAGGATTATCAAAACTTAGTCATTCCTAAACTTAGTCTTTATTCAAAAACTTGTTTTCAATCAAGGTAAGAATTAAAATTGTATTTCTCATGTAGTCCATTATTTTACCCTAAGTCATATACATTTTGTGACCATGAAAATTTGGCTCAGGATTCATCAACTCTAACTCTTATGCCTTATTATTTTCCTTTCTTTTTTCTTTTTTTTTAATTTATGACGGTAATATCCCTTAGCTCTATTAGGCTTTCTAATTCGTCTATGTAAGGAGCCTTAGTCGGTGACTCCCAAACCAGACGATTTTGGGGCACCGGGTAAGAAAGCACCCCAAGGACTTAGGACTCGAGCAAACAAGGCCACAAAACTAAGGATTTTTATTTATGTGAACCACTTTTAGGCATGAATACTTATGCTTTATGAGGCACAAACACCAAGCTTAATCAGAGGATTTTTTTTTGATATATGTATATATATATTTTTTATATAAGGCATAAGAATCTTTATTTTAGAACCCTAAGTGTAAGTGTGTAAGTGTATAAAGTATGTATATTGAAATCACCTAGAGGGGGGGAGGTGAATAGGTGAAAGTGCTAATCTAGAAATTAAATGCGGAAGCTAAAAACTATTTTGCAACACACTTAATACAACCAACAAGTGTAGCCGAATTCCCCGTGAAGGGCTCTGGAATAACTCCTCTTGATCCCCTAGATAAGGGTTGAGGTGCTATATGAAGCTCTTATGGTTAAGTATAAGTGAGGCACACACAAGCAAGCCAAGCATATAAAGATGAACAATATGAAATAATGCAAGGCACAAATGCAAGCAATAAGATATGAATAAATGAATGATGCTTTGCACAAATAAAAGAGAGAGAGGGTTTATAGGCAATGGATCAAATGCAAACACAATGATATGTTCCGAGGTTCGAGCCCCTAGCTCTACGTCCCCGCCTTTACCGAGAAGAATTTCTAATCCACTGTCTTGTCTACCGAGGACTCCCACCGAGGGAACCTCCACCGAGGAGGATTTGTACAACCGGGAGTACCGAACTCCTCTCTCAAACACCACCTCACAACCGAGGGGTAGACCCATAGCCAATACAACCACAAATCACCTCTACCGAAAAGGGATACAAACCAAACTCCACCTCTCACTAGAGGGAGCAAACCAATAATCTCAACCTCTACCAAAGAGGGAGCAAACCAATCACCCGATCAACCTCTACCAAAGAGGGATACAACAAAAGCAAGGGTGTTTACAACTTGGAGGCTTAGACAACCTCAAACAATCTCTTTTCCCACAAACAAATGATCCTAATAGAATAGGATAGAAGATAGCTCAAGTGTGGAAAAAACTAGGTGTTTGGAAAACAAAAACTTAAAGAAATAATCTTGGGAAAACTCTTGAAGATAATGGAAATGAAGAACAAACACAAATCTCCCAAAATTCTATTTCCTTTGATTTTTCCAAAAACCTAAAACAATATAAAGATAGATCTTTTGGCTCTCAAACACTTTTGAAAACTTGTTTTATAAACCAGAGAATAGGAAAATTTTTGCTCTTAAAAATCTTAGCCAAAATCCCAAAGAAATGGGGTTTATATAGGCCAAACAGAAAACTAGCCGTTAGGATGATCTGTCAGCCTGACAGGCTGGCTGTCAACCCCCGGTCGACCGCCAACGGTCATAAATATGACCGTTGGGGCTTCCGGTCGACCGCCCGGTCGACCGCCCAGATACAGAGAGCAAAGCTCTCTGGTCCGGTCGACCGGCCCATGTGTCTGCCAGACGTGCACAAGGCTATGCACGTCGGTCGACCGCTGGGTCGACCGGCCCTTGGTTCGATCGACCGTGCGGTCGACCGACCTGGCCTGTCAGCCACTGCCCTGGGTCAGAAACTGGGGTTAAAAATACTTTAATAAATCTTGTAAAATATATAAAAATCCCCAAAATTAGTTTTAACATTTTGCATTGATATATAAACATGTGATAAACATTTTAACTCAAATATCAAGCATATGAAACAATTTTTGTGTTTTATCATTTTTACCAAAAACCAAAACTTGTATTTTATCAAACTTGGATTTTTCAATACATGAATAGGAAAGACAAAATAAGTTTGTTTAAAAGTTAAGCATGCATGTATAGAATGAAACTACTATACATAAACCAATTAAACTTGTTTTGATCAACTATTCATGAAAACAAATATTGGTTAAGCCAAAAATGAAAAACCAATATCCAAACATAAAACGTGTGTGTTGTGCACTTGAGCATATCAACTATACTAAGCTTTACAAATGGATCTAAACACACTAAACTATGGATACCTAAGTCTTTTTGATGATCTTCCATCTTCTAGTCGACTCGGTCCAAACTCCGTGATCCAACGAGCATGGCTATGAATGATCTTGACGCTCGGGCTCGGGAATCACCAAGTGAAGGCTTCCAAAGTCCTCTTTTTGAAGCAATCACTAACTAATATCTTGTTACATGATCTGAAACTAAAATCACAAGATTATTAGTAAACATAACTACATGAGTTAATCATCATCAAAACTAGAGAGGAAGGCCTCCGGGCCAACATATATTTCATCAAGGTAAAAATTAAGACTAAATTACTTTTCCAATTTTTCTTCCTAACCTCAAAATCAACAATAATTTTATTTTGACCAAGTATAAGATATCCTAATTATGATCCTCTTATTCCTTAAAATTAACTTAATTTTTTACAAAAATAAGTCAAAGTATTATTTTCCTTTTCAAAAAGTTTTAAAGAAAGTTTTTTTTAAAGTTTTAAAGAAAGTTTTTTTTTTTTATTAGATTAGTGAAGTTATCATGTTAGTAAACCCTCCCCCCACTTAACTCATGCATTGTCCTCAATGTATGAATGAAATGCAATAATACATGAAAAAGTACGAAGGAAGGAAATTGTCACCTCAAGGTGGTGGTTCCGGTGGTGGTCTCATTGGGCCAAGCGTTTCTGCCCAATCTAGATATTGTGGATTTTCATGAAACCCACCTTTCATCACCTCTTTCTTATTAACATTTTTATAATCCCCAATATGAATAGGATCATGCAAGATCCTAGCATGAAATTTTTCCCGGTTATATGACCAGTCTTGGGATATAATCACAGAGTCATATTGATCTAAATCTTGATCCAACAATGGAATGTGATTTTGTGGAATGGATGATTTGGGCTCAACAATAAAGGGAATGGGAACCAATTCGGACTCGGGAATAAAACTCAAATCAAGTTTAGATTCGAGAGAAGGAGTTGGTTTATGAGTTTGGTCCAAATCATAGAATTAAAGTTCACATTCATTTTCCAATAATGGAATGTGACTATCTAAAATAAGTGGTTCATGTTCAAGCTCTATAGGGATAGGAATCAGTGTTGGCTTCAGAATTAAGTCCGAATCGGGTGAGGATACCGGAGTCAACATAGATTTAAAAAGTAAAACTTAATCACAATATTGAGAATCGGTATCACATTCATCTTCAAGTTCAATCTCATTGAAATGAAAACTTGCCAATTTATCAATGGGTTGATATTGGTCAAGTTCAAATTTTGTGGTGAAATTGAGTCTTGGTTAAAATCTTCAAGATGCAATGATTCTTCGTCAATATGGCTAGGGGAATCAGGAGTGATCGAAAATGTGTTGGTAGAGTTTCCTCATTCCTATCATTAATTGTATTGACCAATGACTCACTTTTACTTCTAGCATATTGATAGATTGGAGACGATCTATTTGGGATTGAATAATATCATTTTGGGACTGAATCATGAATTCCATAGTCTTTACTAAGTCAACCGGTTCTTCTTGTTGTGGTTGGACTTGGAAATTAGAGTAAGGATCTTGGATTGGAAATTGTTTAGGAGAATTGAGTCCGCTATGAATTGTACTTGTCGTGTGGACTCAAGGAAGGCTTCAAAAGTCTTTTCTAAAGAAGATTTCTCTTCTATCGGTTGGTCTTGGTATGGATTATATGAAGCGGTTTGTTGGTAAGGTTGTTGATAGTAAGACTCGGGGGAGTTGTATCCCCACTGACTCGGTGAAGAGTGGTGATGACTATCCCATTCTTGTTCATAGTACTGGGATTGGGGCATATTTTGATTCGGATAAGACCAATCTGGCATACTTGGTTGGTTAGAGTTAAGTTATGTAATACCAGGTTGGTAATATCCGAATTGAAGAGGTTGGGGTGAAATATGGATTTGAGTTATAATTATAATAATTGTAATTATAATCCATTTTCACAAGAACAAATAAACAATCAAGAAAATAAAAAAATCTAGCCTATGTTAAACAATAAACAATCAAGAAAATAAAAAAATCTAGCCTATGTTAGGGTAGAGCTTAGACCTAGAAGACTCCTAACTGTTGATTATCCATAGGAGGTATATTGCAGAACCTGACCACAAGTTAATCGGCCAGGTAGGGGCAAGATTGGTGGGAGGTATCCGCCTAAGCAACGGCCCTAATTATGCCAAACCACCAGCCTTCGGGTTTCGCCCCTCAATCCCCAACCTTAGACACCGATTTGACAAGAGTCACTTCTAACAACTTTCCCATTAGGTCAATCTCTATTTGAGTCCGAGATGTCCCTAGGGCCAACGTTCTACTCAATTTTATGTTAAGCTGGTTTAGTGAGTGGGGAGATGATTTTTGGGCTAAGGAAGGGTAATGACTTCCCCACCTTATCTTGTTTAAGGATATACCCTTAGTCTTTTTAGTGCAGTGTATAAGTATAAAGCAAAAGGTAACATTCAAGCAATATGAATCACTCAAGATATGTTTCCTAAACTATTGCAATGAACACATACCTTTCTTCAGCACTCTTCAACAGTAATGTAAAGAAACAAAATAGACAATGCCCTAAGATGCAAGAGTCTAAACGTTTTTTAGCATTTACAAAGCAACAAGTTACTGTTGATTAGAAATATGTACAGAGTGAGTTAAACAGATAAACTAATAACTGCAGAGAGCTAATCTATGTAAAGCACCTGCAAGAGACTACAGTTAGTAGTTCACACAGTTGTGGCTCTAATGCTCTGCCTTCTTGGGAAGAGGTACAGAGTAACAATATGTCCACTGCAGCTCCTATTTTTCTGTAATACATCAAAACAGAGAAGAAAAAGAGTAAAACTGTTAAAGTAAATCAAGAAGAAAGAAAACTTACTGTCCCTCCCCGCAACGGCGCCAAAATTATGATCGAGCTAAACCTGCACAAAAAAATACAAAAATTTTAGAACAGTACTAGGTCCTCATTCTACCGTGTGGCTGATTAGTCTACAATTCTGCATTTTTATGTCGCATTCTCTCACCGATTTATGAATAAATTGTCGTCTAAATCGTGTTTTGGTCTTAATTGCATAGATCCAAAGTCCAAGGGCAAAGTGTAATAAGAGCTTAATTAGACCCAATTAAGGGTAATTAAATCCGCATTATTTGGAGGCCAAGCAAGGGATTATCTAGAAGATTCATTGAACCTATCCTCTTGCGCACATCAGACGAATCTGCTCGAATTACCCAAAACTGGATATACCACGAAGCGTCTCGAAGCCAGACGGAGCCACGGACCAAAACCAGGGACCAGAGTCTCTGGTATTGCCGCGGATCCGCGACAATCATTCCATTCTGGGACAAGGCTTTGATAAATTTGACTCAGAAATTATTTTGAAAATTTGGAAATTAGATGGGGTAAATTTTTTAATAAAACTCATAAATATATACATCTTTCTAGTGGTTTTTGTATCATGGAGGTTTCTGGTGGTTCCTCCGGACTCCACGCAAGACTGATTGGGCCGCCTTTTCGTGGATCAATCAGACCGCCACCGGAACCACCACCTTGAGGTAATTTTTCTTCCCTCTCTATTTGTTTCATGCATACATATATCACGATGCATTGAGGACAATGCATGAGATAAGTGTGGGGAGGGTTTACTAACGTAGAGTTTTTTTTTAGATTTTCTTTCTTTTACACTTCTTTTTAAGGATAATTTTAGAAATCCCCTTTTGTATAGGAATTTTCTCTTTCTTAAAAAAAAACTTTTTGAAATAAGAGACAAAGTTTTGATCTATTTTTAAGAAAATTAAGATGATCTTAGAAATTAAGAAAGCCTTAATTATGACATCTTAAACCTAGTCGAAATAATGGATCTTGTTCAAAATTATAGGCTAAAGTAAGATAATTGGGGAGATAATTTATCTTGAATTTTTTTGCCTTAGATAGTATGCACATCACACTTACACATTTTGGGATGGAAACAAGACCTAAAATGCCATAAAGAAAAAATAATAAAAAAAAAGAAAAAAATATATGTGAATAAAACATCACTTATTAAGCTGGATAATTATGCCTCAAGAATCATGATTATTCACGCCTAACGGTGGTAAAGGAAATAATAATGAAAAAAGACCTAGAGGGGGGTGAATAGGTGTAAGTGCTAATCTAAGAACTAAATGCAAACTAAGTGCCCTAAATGCGGAAGCTAATGCAAATTATGCACAAACTAATAAATACAAATACAACAAGTGTAGCCTAATTCCCCTTCGGGCTCTGGACTAACTCCCTTTATTCCCTTGAAATGGGTTGAGCGCTATGTGAAGCTCTGTTGGATGAGTATAAGTTAGGCACACCCACACAATCAATCCAAGCAATATGAAATGCACACAATCAAGCCAAGCATATAAGAATGAATTGCAATATAAAAGATGCAAAGCAATATGAAATATGCTGAACACAAGCAAATATGATATGATATGAAGTATGATGCTTTGCACAAAGTAAATGAGAGAGAGTTAGAGAGACAATGGGAGCAATCGCAAACACCGAGATTTGTTTCGAGGTTCGGCCCTTGCTCTACATCCCCGCCTACACCACCGTGTAGGATTTCCACTATCTCAACTCCCACTGAGGGAACCTCTACCAGAGGATTTCTTACAACTCTAGGAGTACCAAACTCCTCTCTCAAACAACCACCTCACAACGAGGGGTAAGGCCCGTAGCCAATACAACAACCCGGTCCACACACCTCTACCGAAGAGGCTCACAACCAAACACTATCACCTCTACCTAAGAGGGATCCACAACACAATCACCCGATCACCTCTACCGAAGAGGGATTCACAAGTATAGGGTGTTTACAACAATGAGGTTTACAACAACAACCTCAAACACTTCTCTTTCTTTTTCTCTTATCTTTTTCACAAAAACAAGATCCTAATAGTTTAGGATAGAAGATAGCTCAAGTGTGGAAACAAAGTGTTTTTTGAAACAAGCAACAAAGAAAACTACTTGGGAAATCTCTTGTATATGATAGAAAATGAATACCAAATCAAAATCCCAAAACCTAGCTTTCTTAATTTTTCAAAAACCCAAACAAATAAGATGAAATCTTTTTTGGCTTAAAAACCCTTAAAACTCTTTTAAACACTAGAGAAAGTCTGGAATTTTAGCTCTAAAAATCTTAGCCAAAACAATGGAGAAATGGGGTATATATAGCCCCTAGGAAAACTAGCCGTTAGGCTGATGTGGCAGCCTGACAGGCCACCGGTCGACCGGTCCGGTCGACCGCCAACGGTCAGTCAGAAATATGACTGTGGGCAACAGCGCTCGACCGGCCCGGTCGACCGAAACAAAACAGAGAGCAAAGCTCTCTTCTGCGGTCGACCGGTCCGGTCGACCCAGAAAACCAGAGAGCAGAATACTGCTCCGGTCGACCGGCACGGTCGACCGTCCACTGTGCCAGAAACGTGCACAGGTTTGTGCACGTCGGTCGACCGGCCCGGTCGACCGACTTCTGACCTAGTCGACTGGTCAGAGACCAAGTCGACTTGGTTGAAGCCTGGAACAGAAAATCTGATAAAAACTTGTTTTATAAAATATTTTTATCTTTTACAAAACTTCCATAAAACTTGTTTTACATATTGCATTGATATTAATCATGTGATAAAACATTTCTACTCAAATATCAAGCATATGAAATTTACTTTTGTTTCTTTTCAAAAAATCAAGAATCAACACTTGTATTTTTCTCAAAACTTGATTTTTCAAGAACATGAATAGGGATATCAAAATAAGTTTGTTTACCAAGTTAAAGCATGTATGTATAAATAGAAAGCATCTACTATACATATAACATATGTAAACTTGTTTTGATCAACTATTCATAAAAACCAAATATCAAATCATAAAACGTGTGTGTTTTGTGCACTTGAGCATATCAACTAAACTAAGCTTTACAAATATGGATCTAAAACACAAACTCTAAACTAGATACCTAAGTTTCTCTTGTCGATCTTCCATCTTCAAGTAAACTCGGTCCAAAACTCCATCCATGGGCTAGGCAAAGTGTGAACTTGAAGCTTTGGCCCTGGAATCACCATGAATAGCTTCTAAACTCCTTGTTGAAGCTAATCACCAACTAATATCCTGTTAATAATCTGAAACTTAGAAACACAAGAATATTAGTAAACATAACTACATGAGTGTTGATCATCATCAAAACTAGAGTGGAAGGCCATTGGGCCAACAATCTCCCCCTTTTTGATGATGACAAAACTCATGGAGTTATATATGCATGGATTAAAGTTAAGCTTCAAAGAAGCTCCCCCTTAACTCATGCATAAACAAATAAACATAGATATGCAAGAATGATAATGCATAAATAATAAAAACTCTAGATACCACATGGAATATCCAAAACAAAGCAAGCTCTTGATACCAATTACAACAATTATAAAGCAAGCTTTGGATACCAATTAAACTTAATAAACAATTAAACTTAATATTCTTGATATTAAAACATAATATATGCATATAAAACATAAGCATGCATATAAAACTCAAATACTTCTCCCCCTTTTTGTCAATCATCAACAAAGGGGTAAACAATCAAAACATAGATAAAATGAGGGGTAAAAATCTTTCTCCCCTTTTTGTCAATCAAAACAATGCAAACAATGTTCTCCCCTTTTTGTCTAAAACAAAAAAAAACAAAGTCAATAAGGGGTGACTACAAACATGATATCAATTAAAAAATATGTCAATGAAGCATCTTGATACCAATAAACAAGGATCAATATATGTTATATGCTATATACATTCATGAAGAGGAAGACGCTAAGTTAGCTTCCTACACATATGCATTACATGAAGAAAGGATGACAAGCCCCAATTCACATAACACATATTATGTAATGCATAAGAGGAGATGTGAAGCTCCCCCTACACGCGTATATCATATAAAGAAGAGTTGTCAAGCTCCTCAATTTATAATATACTCAACATTAATCTATATGTAAGAGAGATGTTAAGCTCTCCTTGCATATAGGAAATATAAATCAAAACTTTGAATATTTTCTTTAAACAACATTTTGAGATACCAATTGTAATTAAACATAAATCTTGAATTCCTAAAACATGAATCTTGAAACCAAAACAAATTTTGAATTTCTTAAATATGATACCAATTGTAAATATTTACCAATTGAAAAGATTTTACATAGAAACATTGATACCAATTGTAAGAATTGTTCATTTTAAAAACATATAAACAAGAAGATCAAATACAAAATCATCATATGTTTAAAATAACAACTTTAATCATAAAGAGTGGGAGTACAAATACCAATTGAAATACAAAATCAAATTTTTTCCCCCTTTATGAAATACAAACTAAAGTCATGCATAGTCTTGATAACAATTTAAAAGTAATCAATTTAAACAAAATTGAAACTCAAGCACTAGCATAAAAACACAACATATATATGTATGAAAAATAGATACCAATAGAAATTGATATACTTGGAATTTAAAGCATACATACATACAAAACATATATGAGTATACAAGAAGATCAAAATGATACCAATTGAAAGAGTTCAATGATACAATTGACATAACAATAAGTTCAAGTGTATACATCATATATCTACCACCCAATCATAATTCAAGTTTTAAAGATTTTCAATTTAGGGCATACATGAACATGATCTCCATCCAACCTCCCTTTGATGGTAGGGGTTTTCAAAAATAGATTTAAAAATATAGCTTAGTTTGAAAATCACTACCAAATTAAAGAACATCGCAACTAGTTAAATGGAAAAACTTGTTAACTAGTACGAAATCCTTCAAGCACGGAATAAAACAAAAATGAAATTCACATGATAATCATCACTCTAACCAATAAAGCATAACTCATGAGAAACAAAACATGAGCAATAGACATGAGTGTACAAATAATATGTGAAGATCATAATCATGAAAAATATTTCATTAAGCTCAATTATTCCTTAAAACATAATTCCATCAAAAACATGAAAAATCATATAAAACTCCTTATTTAATCTTCAAGGCATATGTATGTCTAATACAAGCTAAAATATACATACATATCCAAAACTCAACGAGTCCACTAAATGTATATTCATGAAGGCACGTGGCTCAAAAAGATGTATATGTATAAGATTAGTTTGAACTAGATAGACATATACATGAAGTTAAACATAAATACCTGAAACATGAAAAACTAAATTTTCATCACAACAAATTTCATTTCAAGGTATATGTATGAATGTCAAACATGAAGTATACATACATATCCCTAAAACAATTGAGTCCATAAATAGATTTACATGGAAGGCAAATGACTCAAGAGGTATACATGTATATCTTAATGTTTTGGCAAAAAAACATATACATGAAATCAAAACTCATATAAATCTAAAAATATGAATACAAGTCTAAAATGTATGGATCATCAAAACTAGACTATACTAGCACATCTAATGGGTACAAATACGCAATCAAGCCCAAACATATATAGATTTATTTGTGGCCCACTATATGTACAAGTATAATTCCTAGTCTTAATGAAAACTAACATCTAAACAAGTAATCTTAACAAGAAGCATCAAAACAAATATGAAAATCATCATGATAAACCTAAAACATGACTACTATGTAAATTCACATGTATTAGATTCATGATGTACATTATAGCTCAAACAAAAGTGAGAACACTAATTATGGGTTCATATAAGCATGTGTGTCTCAAATACTATATATGTATGTCAGGATCTAATAAACTTGGAATGAACATACTAATCCATAGACATCAAAAACATGCTACAAACAAAGAATATTAAAAGCATGTAATAAATAATACGGAGTTAGGAATTGTTACAAAACCTAGAGGGCAACTCTCCTTGTCTCCAAAACTTGGTGGTCCTCTCCACCATCTCTCCTTTTTGAAAGTGATGCATCAATAGATTTCCTTTAAGTCCGGAACGCATCCACTCCAAGGTGTCATCACTCTCACGTCATGTGAGAGCCCACACCTACATCAAAAATAATAGGAGGGGTGGTCTTTGGTACCCATATCTTCTTGGGTCCAAGGGGGTTAGTACCTTCTCTAACCCAAACAAATTCTTTGCTAAATTAGGAGTATGTAATCTATCATAACAAAATTTAGCAAGGTGGCCCTTACGTCCACAATGTGTACATGAGTACACATGAGCATACATGTGTTGATGGTGTCCGTGTGGAGCATATGTATGCCGTGATGGGTGTGCATGAAAAGATGGAACTTGTTTCTTTCGAACCAAGGATTCCAAGCGTGTGTGGTTCATGGCACATTGGCTCATAGTGGAGCCCAAACAACCTACTCTCTTCTTTAGCATACAAATCATCATTAATCCTAGAAGAAGAGGTACATGCATTAGGTAGACTAGATGAAGAAGCTACACTAGCATGGCAAACATGTGCATCAATCTTATTTTGTAAAAATTCATTTTTCTTTAAACATGCATCCAAATCTTTAGAAATTGAAACAATCTTAATTTTCAAAGAATCATTTTCTTTTAAAACAAAATCAACTTTTGAAGACAAGTTTTCATTTTTCTTCAAAAGAACATGGCAATCATTTTTATTTTTCAAAAAGTTATTTTCTTTAAGTGCAAGATCAAGTTGAGATTTTAATGAATCCCTTTCATTATAGACCTCAACCTTCTCTTGCAAAACACAATCAAGTCTAGAATGCAAACTCTTATTTTCTTTTTCAATTTCTAGACTTTTCTTTTTCAAATTCTTATTTTTCTATCAATTTTTCACAAACAATAGATAGTTCTTCATTCAAAACATGGGGATCAACAAAATCATTTGAAGAACTAGCACAATCATACTATCTAGTTGAGTTTCCGATTGTACCTCAAGGGAGTCATCCCTTGGACCATATAGCATTGTTGTGTGTTCGAATTCTCCACTAGATTCCTCTTCTTGTTGGATTTGGACTTGAAGCTTGGAGGTGTTGGTGGTTGTCAATTTGTTCCACACTACAAAAGCGGAATCAAAGTTAGAAACACATAAAGATAATCTTTAGATAAAGTGCTCTAATGGCCTCTAGGGCTTGTGCATTGGCCCTATATGATTACCATCACCAAGATAACATCTCTTGGTGGCGGCAAGGAAGACATGCAAACCTAGGGTCTTTAGGTACATGGACATCCTATACTTCCAAACATCAATGTTGGAAGGTCAAATCTAGGAGGGGTCATGAAGTCCATGGTATAAACTAAATATGTGCCAAACAATCAAATGCAAATGTAGATTAGCAAGCAAATGGATCTCACTCCTAGGATGTTAAGCCTAAGTATCAGGAGCATAGCTCTGATACCAATTGAAAAACACCTAGGGGGGGGGTGAATAGGTGTAAGTGCTAATCTAAGAAACTAAATGCAAACTAAGTGCGCTAAATGCGGAAGCTAATGCAAATTATGCACAAACTAATACAATACAACAAGTGTAGCCGAATTCCCCTTGCGAGGCTGTGGACTAACTCCCTTGATTCCCCTTGAAATGGGTTGAGGCGCTATGTGAAGCTCTGTTAGATGAGTATAAGTTAGGCACACACACACAAGCAATCCAAGCAATATGAAATGCACACAATCAAGCCAAGCATATAAGAATGAATTGCAATATAAAAGATGCAAGGCAATATGAAATATGCTGAACACAAGCAAATATGATATGATATGAAGTATGATGCTTTGCACAAAGTAAATGAGAGAGAGTTAGAGAGACAATGGGAGCAATCGCAAACACCGAGATTTGTTTCGAGGTTCGAGCACCTTGCTCTACATCCCCGCCTACACCATGTAGGATTTCCACTATCTCAACTCCCACCGAGGGAACCTCTACCAAAGAGGATTTCTTACAACTCTAGGAGTACCAAACTCTCTCTCTCAAACAACCACCTCACAACCGAGGGGTAAGGCCCGTAGCCAATACAACAACCAATCCCACACCTCTACCGAAGAGGCTCACAAACCAAACACTATCACCTCTACCTAAGAGGGATCCACAACACAATCACCCGATCACCTCTACCGAAGAGGGATTCACAAGTATAAGGGGTTTACAACAATGAGGTTTACAACAAACAACCTCAACACTTCTCTTTCTTTTTCTCTTATCTTTTTCCACAAAAAACAAGATCCTAATAGTTTAGGATAGAAGATAGCTCAAGTGTGGAAACAAAGTGTTTTGGAAACAAGCAACAAAGAAAAAACTACTTGGGAATCTCTTGTATATGATAGAAAATGAAATACCAAATCAAAATCCCAAACCCTAGCTTTCTTTAATTTTCAAAAACCCAAAAAAAACAAATAAATGAAATCTTTTTGGCTTAAAAACCCTTTTAAAACT